>JASSUY010003545.1:0-54402 GCA_032466535.1 Forpus xanthops | reverse complement strand
CCAGCTCCCCTCCTCCCTGGCAGAGCATGAAACTCAGAAAGTCCTTGGCCAGCCTAAACATTCTAAGCCATAACTATGCACACTGGTGTTATCAGCAATGTTCCCAAGCTGAAAATCAAAACCACAGTGCTGCACCAGCTACTACTTAAAGGAGAAAAACGACTGCTGCTGCTGAACCCGTGACAGCATGCTTTTTAACTATGATGTTGGACACATCCTCTGTAGAGCACGGCTGCCATTGTGTTTGTCTCTAGCAAAGTGTTTCAGATGTTTTGTATTCTAACGTCCACAAGACAGATTACTGTGCAAACTGTAGCACTCACGAGGAAAATCTTTTGCTGTTCCCCACCTCTTCTTGTGTGATCTGGGAATAAGATCCAGGGTGACTTTATTCCTTCACATTATTGTTCAAATGTGTCCAGGGAGAGGGGAAATTGTGATCTTGTCTTCAGTAAGCCTCTTGCATTATTCAAGTTGCAAACTGGCTCATGGTAAGTCTTAAACAAAACAAATAACCTCTTATGGAGAGCTGCAGTAAGTACAGTGGCAAAACTAAACATTATTCCTCTCCTACCAGATGTTAATCTAAATTATCCTTTATAAATAAATAGTGAAAATCAAATAAAGTATTTGAGTAAGGAGAGGCCAGACATTTTGTTCTGGCTTTTTCTTTCCTATAGAAAAAAACCTCTCTAGCCTAAAAAGTTGTTGCTCAGACTCAATTATTTAATAGGAATCTACATGTATTCTTCCTAACTGCTAAAAAGCTTGCGACATTAAACCTGTGATGTGCTCTTCCTCACCTTGTGTGGTGTTAGCTAATTGACTTTTCCTCTTCCCACCTGTTTTTCTTATTAAAAGTAATTTTGGTTTTGGTTTTATGTTCGGATTTGTTGTGTTTTGTTGTTTTTTTTTTCTTTGGTTTTTTTTTATTTTTATTTTTATTTCCCTCCCTTCATTATTTTAATAAAGCAGGAGTTAAATCAAAGGCAAAATTCTACTTGGCATCAATGGCATCAGATGTATGTGTGCATATTGTGTAAATGCATCCACTTAGGTAAATATTTTAGTAAATAATTTATTAGCAATTTATTGGAATAATTAGGTTAAAATTAAAAATTTTCTCTTCAGAGCAATTTTACATTCAATGGGTATATTATCAGATATGTGTCCTTTCCCTACTTGTATTATTCTTGATAGGAACTTTCCCAAGATATTTCCAGCTGTTAATTTTATCCTTAGTTACCAAACTGGGGTTTCTGACTGCTGGATTTAAAAAACAAACAAACAAAAAAACCTAAAAATCTTCTCTCCTGTCTCCTTATAAATTTGGATCTTTTTGCTATAAGGACTGAGACCCCATTTCACCTGTGTTTCCTGACTACATTGAGCCCCTTACTGGTTCCTGGCACAGCCCTTTCCAGAGGTACTACATACTGACCTCCTTCATGTTGCCTTTCAAATTTTAGTTTGTAGCACATGAGTAGGGGCAAGAAAATGAACCATCTTCTAATAACACTCTGTGTCCTGCATTTACTGTCTGTGACTGACTGACATTATCATGCCCTTAACGCCTTATAGTTTTCATCCTGTATAAGTTTCCATTGGAGGTTACAATTTTTTCAGATATGCAAGTACATATTTTTTTATCTTTTTTCTATATTTTGTTTTTTTTTTGTTAATTCTGAATATTCATATGATATTTTGCTTGTTTTCCTCACCCATAATATCTTAGAATCTTTACATAGTCTTTTTTTTCCCCTCAAAATGTATTAATCAATTGGATAACTGGCTACTTGTTACAAAGCTGAAATAGAGACATATTATGTTATGACTTTTTTGTTTAGCTTGGTTTTGTGTTTTTTTGTTTGTTTGTTTGGTTTTTTTTTGTTTTTTTTTTTTTTTTTTGTTTTTGTTTGCTTGAGCTTTTTTTCCCTTTCATGGAATATTGGCAATTCACAACTTACTGACCTGAAAGGCATAGAACTGGTTTTCTTACCTGTATTGATCTGTTGAATTTAATTGTGGAATTGAAGAGATCATTATCTACTGAGTTGTTGTATCTTGGAATATAAATGTCATGAAATCTCAATCTGTTGAACTCATATAGCTACTGAACATTTCAGCATGGGCATACTTTCCCTGTTTCATATACAAAAGTGGTCCTGTAAGTTCCTGTAAGAATTGGATTAAGCCTTCATTTTATATACTTACTGAAAAGACAAGCTTTACTCAGTTTGAAATTTGAATACATTTCTTTGCATCTCAGGAATACAAGATACTTATACCTTCTACACACACATAGAAGGCTCTTACTCAACAGAGTTTATACATATGCTTCCTTTCCAGCCGAAACAGTGCTCTAGTATTTTTTGTGATTTCTTTCAGGTCCATTTTTTATTGTTAACTTCTGCTTGCATAATATAATCCTTCCTAATCATCCATTCAGTAGGATGAAGCTGTGCATGTTTGGATGATAAATAGCTTGCACTGAAGAGAAACTTTGGTCATATCATAAGTAAAAAGAAAGTTTATCCTGCTCACATAACACAGATGTACAGACATTTTAAAGACACATAATTTTGACATTCTGATAAAATCTCTGCATAGCCTCAAACACATGGAAAGGAACCACACCAGTGTTTTCTTACCTGTTCTTTATCAGTAGCACAAGGTCTCAGACATAAACAAGGTTCAACCAAACTCAGGCAGTCTAGCCCAGTGAATTGGAGAGCATCTGTCTGAACAGAAGAAAATGCTGTGTGGCCTAAGACTTCAGTTCTCTGATGGTGTTGAGCAAACTGGAGTTTAGCAGTATGTGCACTGCATACTCTCAAGCTGTTCTGAGGAATGGGGGGACTCTATCCTGACCGGTCACTCTCATGCAAATGGAGTCCTGTGTGAGACTCATCACAACCCTGAGGTTGCAATGGCTCTCTCCCTTCAAGGTCCCTGCTTGGTATTTGGTAAAAGTGCAAGGCAAGATTCTCACATCTCCTTTTTTGGGAGAAATCTGGCTAGTTTTTCTGACTAGAGGATGAAGACTTCTATTTCTTCATAAAAGGAAAATTATTTAAAATTTGTCTCTATTCTTTATTACAAAAGAGATCTGGCTGAAATAGGGAACTGGGCTTTGCAATATCCATTGATATTATTGCATATAGCTTAAGGTTGAGTTAGTAGATTGAAGTGGAAACATTATGACTGTAAATTATTTGTTTGTTGATTTATTTACTTTTTCTTTGTTCAGGGTTTCCTTATAAGTGTTGCAACATGAAAGGTAGCATCCAAAGAAAAAAAGGCATATGCCATTTTCTGTCATTTACAAAATATAGATTAGATATTTACTTAAAAGATGGTGATATGTGTGTATGATGAACCATCTGATGAGAAAGAAATGGTAGTAGATAGTACATAAGTTACTGCAGAAAATTAGTACAATGAGCTACTGAAACAGTTATGTTATTCCTAACTCCTCAGTGTAAGGTGAAAGCATTTACATGCCCTAAGGAAAGCTGTGATTGTTCTTGCACTTGAGGGGAAATTCAGCCTTACTACATCTTTATTTTGATTTCTGACTTGTTCTTCCCATCCCCTTTACACACCCCCCACTGTCCTCTCCCTCCACCCTCTCCCCCTTTTCCTCTTGGTAACATGTGAAATTACTACATTCTAACATACGTGAAATGTATATATTACAAACACAAGACTGATGTCTCTAAGGCTGCAGTCAAACTACAAATAAAAAGAAGGCTAGGGTGAAGTTTGCTTCCTTGGCTGTCATCACCACTAACCTGCTAGGCAGTTCCATAGCTCTGTTAGAGTGCTTCAACTGTCCTATTCTGGGGAAAAAAAAAAAATACTGGGAATAGTTCATGCTGATACCAGAATAGTATGAGGAAAACTGCAGCAGGTTTGTCCCCTTTTATTCCACGTAGTCCTCCAGTGCTAACTTAGATGTCTTGGCCCTCAGAAAGGTGTTAATGCAACCTCATGTCATAAAAACATTATCTTGGTGAGTCCAGCATACCTTATGTTATTTCCTGCATGAGTGGAAACTGAACCAAGCTAATTGTTACGTTGCTGGCACATTGTCCTTCCAGAACCAAGGCCAAATGCTATACAGTGTAGATGTGGCCAATGTGTGCTAAAGATACAATCTCTGTTCTTTGTGAATATAGGGTAGAATTTATGTGAATTGTTTGTCCTTGGGTTACAGATCTATCCCTGGAGCCCTTTCATTTAGAACTATAGAGTGTCCAATCTTTTCTAAAAGAATACAAAAGTCTAGTAAGATGCTTTTTGTTTATTAAGATCCAATTTCCTGTTCAATTCTGAGAAAAGCTTGGTAAAAACTTTTATTTGAATGAAAATTTCATTTTTGTTTCTGAAAATGTATATATACATATATAGATATATTTAAAACTAACTGAACTGCCAAATCTAAATTGATTTTGTTTTCTCCAGAGGAAAGTCTAAGAAATCTCTCAGCTGGTAATAGCTTATTGCAGTTTTGTGAAGCACTGCTTATGGGTGATATTACAATATGACATGTTATGACACTTGGTCAAGCTGTGGGAGAAGAGCTTGGACATTACCACAAAAGTTCTATGCTCCATCAGCACTAATGTTTGAACTTGTTCATTCACATCACTATTAAAAGTGGTATTCCCAAAAAGAAAATAGAGGAATATCAAAATGGCTGTGAGAATAGCAAGTAGAGGCAAGTGCCATTATGGGTCAAAATCTGTCCTTAGAGCACCACCACCAAAAAAATGAATAAAGAGAAAAATAAATCCCTTCAGGACCCAATCCTTTAGTAACCCTGAAGCCTGGCTGGGAAGTTAAGATCTAGTCACTTGTGTCTACTTGTTACCAGCTCTGCAAGATGTGCTGTAATGCAAGTCCAAGTATACAGTGTCCATTTTGAGATCAGTTTGGCTGTTGAGCATGCGGCAGGCAGAAGGGAATAGCAGTGCCTATTAAAATGTTTATGAAAAATAGATAAAGCCTTTCAAACTTTAATAACATGGTATGTGTTTTCTTTGTCAGCAGAAAACACTATGCACAAAGCATTGCGTACCCAAGTTTTAGAGCTTGAAAGTCTTCAGTCTAACGATTCCAGAAGATGCGGTGTAGGACAGCTAACTCCAGCACATACTGACAAGCTGCCTGTTGCAAGGGCACAAAAAGGATGCAAGTACCACATTTTTACTTGAGTATGTGGAAAAGAGACAGATATTCTCATCGGGGTGAATGGACAGGAGAGGCATGGAATGGTCCAAAAGAGAAAATTTCTTTACAGTCACATTCAGCAAGGTTCAGTAAGTGAGGCATTGCTAAATATATCTGTGGCCTTCTTAAAATTTTCTGCAGGCTTTTTATACCAAAAGCTTCTAAATAGTCACTTAAAAAAAAACAAAAAAACAAAAAAACAAAAAAAAAAACCCACAACAATTAAAAAAAAACATCAAAAAAAAAAAAAATAACCAAACCAAAAAACCAAGAACAACCACAGAAACAAAACAAACCAAATCCAACAAAAAAACCCTGAATAACTCTGAAGTTCACGGACACATGTAGATTATTCTATTCAGGTTGTGAGGGCTTGTCAGGGAGGAAATTTCAGGAAATACCTTCAGGAAAAATATTCTTTCAGCTGGATCATGGGCAGAAAGATATCAGCTGTGCCATTTATCAGGGTATCTTACCCTGTGTGGTTGGGGGTGAATGGGAAAGTCACAGCTTCCCTTCCTTTCTTCCTGTTTTCCTTGGATTAGTCCTTAACATATGCAAAAGGGGTAACTCCCTTTTATTCTCTCTGCTGTTCTGGGAACACTCATAGAAGAAACACTGGCTATATGTCAGTAGGACACTGCTGCAACAAAATTATTAGAATCATGGCCAAATTAAGGAATGCACATGCCCTCCACTTGAGAACTACATCAGAAGAAATATCTCAGTTAATGCTGTAAATCTGTTGCAGTCCATTAGAATTCAGCACAATATCATTGCTCTTGTCCTCTGCCTGCCCTGCGCTGCTGCTTGATGACTGGCAGGGTAGTGGTAAGGTGATCTATCAGTCTGTTATGCATATCTTCTAACAAGTCAGCAAGCAAGACACTGCAACTTCTTTTATTTATACTTATTGTTTTGTCCTCAATTCTGCTGCAGTGCTTAATATGATTTATTTATTCATAAGATGCTAAACTAACACTATAGGGTTGATTTTGGACTGCTCATGACACAGAAAAGAAGTGCTAACATGTTATTGCTAAGGGCAATGGGAAGATTACTCTTCATTAGATTCACATGGTGCACTTATTCTTCTATAAGCATTTTTATAGTGACTGTAATTGTAACACCTGGGCAATATATATGCACTATAAAAATGTTGAGAAGTGTCCATTAGCACAAGTAATTCTCTGTCCAGCTTCTGGTTTAATTGAGACATCATGCGTTTGACTTTGCTACTGTCTTTAAATTAAGGCATGCAGTAAGGAAAAACCAACTCTCACAGCTGTGAAAGTATGTGCATGGATACTGTGATGCTGGAGGCTGTGTCTAAGCAGAAGGGTGATAGCGAGTACCTAAGCAGAAGCAGTTACAGCATAGTTTTAAAGACCTTTTTTTTTTTCTTTTTTTTTTTTTGTTGTTGTAATGACACTGAGCAAATTTTATATCATGACAAGCAGTTAGGATAGAAAATTGGGCTTAAAGGGGCCTCATACTAATAAAGGTTGAATTTGGTTAATAGTTCTGGTCATAACAAAGAGGGGAAGAATTTAAAAGATGTCAAAACATATCATTTTGACCTTTCAGAAATGAAATGTTTCATTTCAGAAATGCCAAACCATTTCATTTTGACATTTATAAAATGAAACACTGACTTTTTGATTCAAAATGGCATTTTTTTCCTAAAAATTGACCTACATTGTTTAAATGGTGTGAAGCAGAACTAAAATATTTCCAGAACACTTTGAGTTGAATGAAAATTGTAATTTTGCAGAAAGATTGAAATGAATTCCACTTCTCTTGCAACTACTTTCCTTATTTGTTCTTTTCCATCATTGATGTAGGTACTGTTTTCTTGTGTGTTTTCATGCCCAAACTCTCCTTCATCCCTCTGTTTTGCACTAAACGAAAAAAAAGCTTGTGCCTGGCTATATTATTATTTGGTTTGATATTTTTCTTGAAGTGTTTTTCTCATAGTTTCTTTTATTTTTATTTTTTAACCTATTATTGATTTTTAAGTACATATTCAAAAAACATCAGAAGGCTGATGCTCTAACCTTAGGACACTGCTGCAACAAAGTATTAGAAGCATGGCCAAGTCCAGGAATGCGCATACCCACCACTTGAAAACTACATCAGAAGAAACCTCTGAAAAACATGCTTGAGCTGCTTAATCTTAGGCTCTGCAATGTACTTGCTAAATTTGAAACTGATTCCTGGAATTTCTCAATTAATTAAATGACAACAACAGCCATAAAGTAAATAAGAATATTTAATATTTTTGTCATTAATGGTCCTTTTCCAAGTTATTTTTACTACAGTCTTGGAAATGGTTGTTTTAAATAATCCGATTTCTTCTTATGATTTTTAAGTGTACCCAAATATAGAAATACTTGATGGAATGTCAGGCAGTGAATGAACCTATATCAAAATTGGTTCCTAAGATATAGCTCAAAATGCACAGGCACATAGTTCAACTTAGTAAGTTCACCTAGAATGAGAAGTAATACTGAGTTTGATATGCAGTCATCTGCATTTTCCAGCACTTATTTTTATGAGACTAGTGTCCTGATACTACAGTTAGGTTTGGTATTGTACAGTACACACCACATGGACGGTGAAGCACTGCCTTTACAACAGATAGTCTACTCCTAAACAGTAAGGTTAGGCAGGAAAATGGGTGTACAGCTATGAACAAATTTATCAAGGTAACATAACAGGATAGTGGTATCAAAATGTAATAAGCTTTTGTACAGTAATGAGCAAGACTTTGACAGGCTGTTAGAAAATGATAGGAAGTGGATGGCTTTTCAGTTCACGTGAGCATTGAGAACAAGCCTAATAAAAGTGTAGAAACAGCACTGAAGGCCAGTGATTAGAGATTAAAAAAAAATGCATCTTATTATGGATTTAACTTTAATTTTGGTTATAATATATGATTCTGTGATTCTATGAAAAGAAAAAATCTTCAACTACCTCAGGAAAATAAAAAAGTAAATGAAAATAATGAAATAATGAATGAAAACCTGAATTTCTTGTGGATTCTTTTTTGTTGCACAGTCTATTCTAGAGCAGAGACCTACATAATCTGTCCTCCAGAAGTCATGTCTCATAATGGTTGAGTTGTTGCTGCAGCCTTTTTCAGTGATGAAACTGAGGTATTTACCCATTTTTAAAGAAAATTATAAAGAATTAATACCTCTAATACTCCAAATTTTCCTTCAATTGTGGTTGTAATTTTATAACAATTATTTAAAATATAACAAAGAAGAATAGAGAATCATAGGGCAACAATATAGGATGTTGATAATCCTTTTCACTGCAAATGAACATATCCTGTCATACACATGAGGCATATTGGATCATAAATAACATAGGAATAAATAGACGTAAGCAGGTGGTTTTAAGCAAGATAAATATCTATGTAATCATCGCGTTTGAGAAATCCTGAAAAAACATTCATATTTTCTCTGGAAACATTTCATGTCTGTTCTATTTTAGGATGTGATAAATCCAGTGGAATATAAATAGAAAAAAGATTTAAACGCTTGTGGTAAGAAGATGACTAGAAATATTTGAGTGCGACCTTAGTGTCCATACAGCATGGGCACAAAAAAGGAGGAAAATACCACAATTGTTTTTGCTTTGTAAGTGGATTTTACATCATAGTCCAGAATACCACAGTACAAAATTGACAAACTCCAGCATATAACTATATGTGCTTCCAGACTATGGAGAACTGTTCTGTGGGCTATGGAATTACACTAGAGTACATGGCTATAAATATTTTCACATTTGTAAGGTTCATAATAAATTTAATGTTTAAAATATGTATATTTTTTTAATATTAGCCTTGCCCAGCCCTGTAGAACTAAAGATGAGAACAACAAGAATTCATGGGAAAAAAAAAAAATAATAGGGAATTCAATGTAGAAAATATGAAGGACAAAGGCAAAGGAAATAAGAGGAGCAGTAGTCAATTAACTCTTAAAATGACATGTAACTGCAGTAGCTGCTAAATAGTGAAATAATGATCCAAGTACTGGAACTGTACTTTCTGAGTTTTCTAAAATCAATATTATGACAGTACTCAAATATACAGGCTTTGCATATTTGCAGTTATTATTTGCATTTTATATTGCTATTTTTAAAGTATTAGTTTAAACAATATTAAGAAAAAACAAAACCCAAACCTACTCATATATTTTGAAATTGAAAGTGAGCAACAGTCACTCTTTACAGTTATTGGCATAGGTTTCCTCTCCACATCCCCTGAGACTTGACTTGAGCAAGTAGTTTACACATTAATCTTTTTCATTTATTGGTTAGCCTGAAATAGTTGAGAAGCTCACACTCTTCTCTGAATTGCTGAAGTCCTTCCTTATGGCTGACTTTATATACAGAGGGGTTTATAATTCTTTTTATATAGCTATCATGTTTGTGCTATATATGTGTATTTATACATGTATGCATATATGTAAATATATAGATGCATGTGTTTGTGTGTCTTTGAATGTAGTCTACATAAAGTAGGTGACTGTGCTCATTTCAGAACAGATTGTGTGACGTATACCATTAGCTTTGAATGATAGCTGAGGCTGCTTGAGTGTAACAAGATTAATGGAAAAATTCTGTGTCTTCCACATAAATATTTTAGCATCAGGTATTTCATTCTGAGAGCGCCAGGCTCTGAAGGCAATTTCCCTTCTAATAGCTATCACCCAAATGTATCTCGAAAAGGGAGATCCAAATATTAGTGAATAGAGCAATCTCCAGTCTGTGCTGAAAAGTACTAGGTAAGACCACACCATTTAGTTGGCTAAATACAGATGTATGGTAACATATTAGATGCCCTGGAATATCCTCCTGCCTTCTATTTCAGAAAAAATTAGCTTCTCCAGTCTTCTGTATGCAACCTCTGTGGGCATGTGTTTGAGGCAAAATGAGTTATCTAAAAAGGTATTGGACATCTATGCCTGGACAAGTGACCTGCACTTAGTAGAGGTGCCCCAGAGCTAAAAATCTCCAGTCGTCACTGCTAACTTACTTCTCTGAAGATCCAGCTTGCAGACAGATTTAGGGAGCTGCTGCTATCTTCCAGAGGTGAACCACTCAGAGCATAGCAGGAGCACAGCTGTCTTGGAAACCTTTACCTGAAGTGGAGTGGAACAAGAAAAATTAATGGCTCCTGGTGTGTTTGGCTGTGTCCCATGTGCAGTGAGGCAAAAGGATCTTGGTGTAAGAAGATGAGTTCTTTATGGAGAGACTGGTAGATGTTCCTGGTCTCAAATTTCTGAAGAGCTGTGGTAGGAGAGAGGGAGGGAAAAGGCACTGACTTAAGTAGTGCAGATGGTTATGATTCTATTCTGTAGAGCACAAGAGTGGAGGTGATGGCATGGGCTGGTGGTCAGGGTACTAAATAAGCAATCCTGACAGAGCTGGAAGCTTCTACAGCATTGGGGGTAGCAGTTGTGCAAAATCTTATTTAGACTCCTACCCTAATACAGCTATGTCCTGGATTCAGCAGCAGCAGTAGTAATTTTTCTCCTTGGCAGCTGGTGCAGCGCTGTGTTTTTAATTTTGAGCATGGGAACAGCGCTGATAACACCAAAGTTTTCAGTTACTGCTTAGTAATGTTTTGTCTGACCAAGGACTTTCTGAGCCTCATGCTCTGCCAGGAAGGAGGGGAAGCTGGGAGGAAGGAGAGACAGGGTACCTGACCCAAACTGACCAAAGAGGTATTCCATACCACAGCGCATCATGCCCAGGATGTAGAAATGGAGAGCAGAGATGTGGAAGTGTGGGGAGGGTGTGTGCAATACATGTTGAGACTTGGTATGATGGGTGATGGAGGTGCACTGCTTGGTTAGGATGGGTGGAAATTAGTTGGTGAGCTCTTGTATTCTTTCCCTGTATTTCCCTTATTATTATTGTTGGTTGCAGTAGTGATTTGTGTTATACCTTAGTTACTAAACTGTTCTTATCTCAACCTGTGGGAGTTGCATTCTTTTGATTCTCTTCCCCATCTCCCGGGACAGGGGAAGAAAGAGGGGGGAGTGAGTGAGCAGAACTGCGTGAGGGCCTTAAACCACGGCAGTTGCATTCTTTCTATTCTCCTCCCCATCCCCCTGGGAAGAGGTAAGATAGAGGGGGGAGTGAGTGAGCAAAACTACCTGGGAGCCTTGAACCATGACAAGCTAGTAGCCCATCTGTGCCACCTGTTATTAAATTTGATATACTCTTCTCTGTTTTATTTATGGAATAGCCTGTATAATGCTAATTGAAGACAAGCTAACATCAGTGTCTGCTTTCCCAGGCATTTCAAAAGAATTAATGGAAAAAACAGATTATGAAATAAACTAGGAAAAAAACTGTACACATAAACAGTGTCAGAAAAGCAAGCAGAGAAAGGAACAACATTGAAAAAGTTCTGTATGACTACTGATGAACCAGTAATAACACATTTTCATACAGATTGTTTTTATTTGATAGCTAGTATTTCAGTGGGAACAAGAAATCATATGTGCATTACTCAAAATTGCAGGATATTCTAATTCATTTTGTCTTCCTTGATTTTGTGGATTCTATTTCTTGCCAGCCTGAATTTCTAAAATATTCACCTCTGTGTTCAGATCAGTGGTGTAATAGGCCACGTTCAGACCCCAGACATTATGAGGTTTTGTAATTGAATGAATTGCATTGAGGTTCCAAGTTACAACATGTCTTCTATACTCTCTGCTCAGTCAGCAAATGTATGGTCTTCCCTCATATTTAAACAGCTTTTTCTCTATTTTGTTGAAAAGTAAATTTTCTGAAGCAATCTTTTTTTCTGAATACATGCTGCCAGCACAGCTCCCATAGACAACTGACACTCATGTCTTTTAGCCTACAGTATATTTTATTCATCCCAAAATGCTGTGACAATAGTACAGATACGCAGGAACTGATGATCTGCAGTTCTTGTTTTGTTGTTTTTCTCTGTGTGGATGAACATTTCAGGCATCAAACTTTTTGACAAGGTAATCTTTATGCTGATTTAGAGATCTGTGACAAAAAAATAACATTCTTGTTCAATGCAGAATTGAAAAAGGAGCCATAATTTCTCATTAACTGAAATATTTTGCTCGTCTCTCCCTGTGTACAATGTGGAATTATTGTTTTGGTCTGCACTGGTTCAATTGCTATTTTTTTTTCACTGCAAAAGTACACAAATCCATACGTTATTTGTACCATACCAAGTCTATGAAGCCAAGCATGGAGAAAATGTTACACAAGTTGCCCATAACTGTTTGTTAGTCAGAAATCTCTATATCATCCACAGTAGCAAATCCCTGTCCCATTCAATGTACAGAATGGATGGCACTTTTATTGACCAGCTGGTGAATATTTTTATTCCTGTTTTCTTCTGTATGTAGTCTTGTCTATTTACTGTGAACTGCAGACAGTGTTATCAATATCTTCATTAATTTTACCATGTTCTTCATCTGAAAGCCTTGCAAAGAATGAAGCACTTGGTTTCATAACGTTGTGGGCAGTCAAAATTATCTCTCAGATTTGATTTCCCACCGAGACTGACTGATTTCTGGTTTTGGGTTATTTTTAGGTTAGTTAGTATTGTAATTAACTGTATAAACTCTCTTGAAGGCAACTGAAGCTGACAATACTTGGTCGTTCTGCAAATTTGATCCTCAAGTCCCAGAAAATGAGGAGCACAAATTGGTTTGGCATAAGTTGATTGTATCACATCAAGTTCTTCACCTGCAACCTTCTCACTGTTGGCTGAAATAGTTACATATATTTATTCTCTTTAAGTAACAGGGGAAGCAAAGTAGTTCATCTTTTGTCCTGCCATTGAGACTGGAAATATAGGGTTGAAATATTAAATGGGGAGAGGAAGCAAAAGGAGAACTCAACAGAGTTTGCAACAGGAGCACGGACTACCTTCCCTTCAGCGTCTTCACCAGTCTTGCTCTTTCAAGTCTGACCCTGCCCCTCATCTTTCTGTTGACAGGCATCAAGGAGAGACTGAGCCCAGGACCAATGGAGTAGCTGTTGAATTTAGTGATGTAGAACTAGAATATGCTGTGAAGAGATAAAACTTCACAGAGACAGGCTGTATTTCTGACAACTGAACCATCCTTCTGAACCATATAGCCTCCAGCCCTATCCTGCTAGTGAGGAACATGTCAGCCTGAAAGATTAAAGTTCAGCAAAATTATAAGCCACCAAACTCAGGGCTTTGTAATGGGAACTGTCATCTAACTTGAATAATAGTCCCACTTATAATAGTTATACCGGATCTTAATCTCACTTAAAGTGGAATTACTCTAGGGACTTAAAATAGGAGTATTTCTAATTTAAATGCCTTCTGAGACACTTTCACCTCAGCTGTATTGTACAACTATGTGCTATATGCGCTCCCTACAAATGTGTCTGTATGTGTACAGGTGTCTGTATGTCAATATATATATTCCACATATATTTTTAGATAAATAGATGGTAGTATACAGATAATAGTGGAGCCAAGGGTCATACTGACAATTTCCTTCTTCGGTTATTGCCAACATGTATTTTTTATTTTAAAAACATCTGACAGCACATTATTTTCTGTTCTCCTTTGCAATGGCAAATATAAAACAGAATATAGAGCACTGAGGAAATTGGGGGGAAGGAAAGGAGGCAGAATAAGGAATGCAAAGTAACAAAAAGCAAATTAATGCTATGATCAACTGTAGGAGGAAAAAAATTCAGCTAAAATAAAATATTTCTCTTGAAATATATGCTATCGAAAGGACTATGAATCATCTATATAGTCATCTTTGCTTTATGATCAGCTACCAAACACTTTTTGTACTCTTAAGACTGAGCACTGGAAACACCAAATTACATTTTCTCAAGGCTAAAAAACTTCTTAATATTTTCAGCATAAATTTATACCATTACTCATAAATTTGCTATTAGATACATGCTCACAGTGAGCTCTCAGTGGGATATAGAATTTCATGCTACTTATGCAGTGCAGGCCATAGCTTCTCCTCCAGCAAAAGCTCATCAGTTTGTGTAAATTATCGCTGCTCTTGCAGGTAGAGCTTTATTATAGGTGATGCATGTATGCCAGACTCATCTAGTATTATAACATTTTCTGTCACCTTCATCCAAACAACATCTGGCAACAGTTCCCAGAGTAGCATTTCAGACATGAAGCAGAATTAATATGAAGAAAAATACTGTGGCACTGGCAATACAACCAGAGAACAACTTCCTCCCCATTTAAGTCAAGATGCTTTTATATGCTAGTGTCTCAGGAGTCCCTACTTGTTCCCAGTAGGTGTTTTTCAATACGAGGGTTACAACAGTCCAGAATTTTAGAAACATAATGTTCTAGGTCAATTGCTCTCCACAAGAGAGGGTGAGAAGGGTGGATGTCAGCTCTTTGAACTTGGCATCCAAGACTGAGGTAAAGGTATGCTCCTTTGACCTCATAAGGTATTGTACACAGGTATGCTGTTTCTCTAAGGTTAACATGCTGTGAACTGAATTCGCTGCAACATCGGCAATCACTTCAAAGTGGCCCAAAGCAGAAAGCTGATTTCCACCCACTGCGGCTTGTTAGATCTTTATTGTTGCATGTCACTACTTATGCAGCTTCCTAAAAATGTTCTCATGAAATTCACCAAAACCACAGAAGGTGAGGAAAAAAATATTACTTTATTAGAGGCTTGAGCCCAGTTTTATAGGAAATAAACTGTGACTCTTAATTAATCTGGTTTTGAATATAAATGTAAAAGGAAAGAAATAATGACAATGTGTAGTTTGTAGTTTCCAGAGGAAGGAAGTTTTAAAATGTTAAAATTTCAAATATTTTAGCTGAGAAGTTTAAACGTGCATAATGTATAATTGTCATGCCGTCACTTATTTCCTTTCCTAAAGTAGAATTTCTAAAGCAAAACCATGGCATATTGTAGACTGCACCTTGTCACTGTTTACCTACAAAACAGAAAAGAAAACCTTTTTGAACAGCTCTGAAGTACTGTACAGACTACCCACAGTAAGACACCACTAGCTGGATTATAGATCTGTATCACACTCCTAACCACACAGTCCCAGTCCCTTCAAGGGTGAAGTAATTGAGTCACTTACCCATAATGGGTAACATAATTCTTACTAGCTGCCACTACTGCCTTTTTTCTGTGTGCCATGTGTCACTAGTTCTGCTACAAAAATAAGGTTACTCACCCTAATCTGGAGGTTGTAGAAAGGGAAGCCATGCAATGAGAGAATATTGAGAAACAGCTATCTGCCATGTGTAGCCTTTTCATTTGGGGATCTTTTTTGTATTTGCAGTATAGCTTTTTTGAGCTTTGATATACCTTATTTATTTCAGGATTCATTCTTTTTATTTCTTTTTTCTTGCCTTTTTCTCCACTGTGGGCCTTTATATTTTTTGTTTTGTTGTTTATGGTCTTCCTCCCTTTCCTTCCAAGCCTCTTTCATGTGTCTTCCCTAATTTCCTGTATAAAAAGCGAAGCCAAAACCAAACCAGAAACATTCGAACATGTCTGAAATGATACTTTAAAAACCCTAAGAAAGTCATATTCATCTGTGAGACTAAACAAAGTAATACTGCTAATTACAAGCTTCTGTTGTTATCAGCAGCAACCTTGAGAACTCCTCTTATACACTGAACAGTTCTTAATTACTTACCCTACTGCAAACATCAGAATTCACAGTTTCTCTTCTTTGTTTACCACTGTGTCCTCAAGCAACCAAGGAAAAGAGAACACAAAATCCATTTCAATCCCTATAGCTCTCTGAGAAACCCCTTATGTCCATTTGGAAGAAAAAGAAATGTGGCACACTAAATACTTCAGGGATCTGAATCAAGGTTCTATCTTGTGTGTGCTTAAGGATCAAAGAAGTATAAATGATGGAAAAAGCCATTAGACTGTTGTCTGGACACCACCTTTGTAATGCAGGAAATCCTTCTCAAATAGACACTGTAAATAGAAGTCAATGACAACTGGAACTTCATTGTTAATTTCCCAGGACCTAATTGCAGAGGTTTGATATTTTTACATTGGCTTCCGTGACGCCACTCAATCCTGAGCCTCCTTGATTTTGTTTCCAGGCCACAGCCTCCTGATGATGTAGTCATGCAAGATCCTGCCTGCTGGTTATAATGCTCTTACTTGCTGGGACCTGTGCTCCAACCAGGCACCCTCCATCCTTCTGGGGTCTTCTTCCCATGTGTCTCCATTCACCTGTGGGAGATATCTCACAACACAATGAACACAATGGAGAAGCAGAACATTTCAGCATGTCTGAAAGCTTTTCATTAGGTTTCTAGTGAGAAAATGAAAAACCTTTATTCTTGACTGGAAAGAGCAGAATGATTCATTTGAACATTGTTCTCAACTCCAGATGCTCGCCAGGAGAAGATGTAGAGGGCACCGATACTATGGCTGAAGAAATTACCACCTTCTGATGCATCTGTTGGCCACACAGCTCTCTGATCAGATTCATTTCCCCCATGTCCTTCTGCAAGCACTGTGCCTTGGGTAAAGCACTCAGCAGAAGTTGCATGCTGGAACTCACACCTCTTTGGTTCAGTCCCTGATCCGCCTTGTAGTTGTGGATTTACCTGTAGTTCTGAACACTTGACTATTTAACCTGGTTGGTGTTACTGGACTTGCTCTTCTTGTTCAGATACCATGGGGCAGCCCCCTATGGCAAGGCCAGAACAAGATTTCAGTGTGAGTTATCAAGCAAGTAACTGCTCTGCTGAATGTGCAAATCGAAGGAGGTATTTTGCAGATATTTTCCATGACTAAGGAAAAAGTGAAAGGTATGCATTACAGTAACTGAAATAACTGCTTTTATTCATGAGAACATTAAAAAATAGTATTTTTTTTTCTATTCTTTACATAGCTACAAAGCTATAAGGTAGGTTGCCCAGAAGCTACCAAGTTCAGATAGTTGTCAGTAAAGAAGGCCAGAAACAGTTATGTTCCTATATAGATTAATCTGAAATTGTTTTTATCTCCAACCAGTTGGTAACACCGACTAAGTCAGCAGTGCAATAGTTTGGAAGTGAAGCTGTAAAGAGCTGATTCAAGATTTTTTGCTTCTGGATCCGTTCCTCTACTGTCAACAGTGAAAGATCCCCTGGGCTTAGACTCACTGCCAGGGGTGGCAGCTGGTAAAAAAAGAATTGGTTTTGCAGCAATCCCTGAAGTATGAAGTGGCTGATAGCAGTAGCTATCCAAGAGGGAAACACACATCTCTGTAATAGGCTAGAGAGGGAATGATGTGCAGAATCCTCTGTTGTGCAGGAACTCAAGAGGTTCCAGTAATAAACACCAGAATTTGACACAAGCCTACCTGCGATGACAGTGCTTCTTGTGAGGGACATCTGAATAGTCAAAAAAGGATTATTGAATTCATGGCCAAAATGCCTCAGGCATTGCAAGAGCATATTATGCTTTAGACCTCAGGATGTGGCCATGTGACGAAACCCAAGACTGATGAGATGGATGTTGCTTATTATTTAAATGGCACTGACATCTGTGTTATTCTTGCAGTGACCTGTGAAGGACTTCTATGCATCTGGGCTGTGTAACTTTTCCATCATGCCAATATCTGAGAATCTGGGGTTCAGAAGTTTAGGTATGGACTCCCAAGGCAGACATTACCTATTGGGTTTTCTTGTTTGTTTTCTACTTCATTTCTTTTATGTGCATAGCCTGGGGGGATATCCTCGAGTCTCTGTTCCATAAACACAGCATGTACTTGAAGAAGAGATGGGTGCATAGATGTTACAGATGCCTGCAGTAAGGACGTGACTGCTAGGTGGAACTTTCACAGTCTTACCTCCCACTCTACATCTGCAGAGCAGAACCATTCAAGTTGCAGTGCTAGTGACCTGAATGTACTTCTTAATGATTTTTTAAAAGTATTTTTATTTGTTAATAACACTGTCAGAATGCCTTTATTTGTCCTCTTCTATGCCCAGCTGGATGTAAGTGCTACCTCATTCACCTTTCACTTAGAATGATCCAGCATTTTTAAGAACATGAAGTTATTTTAAAATACTGCTCAACAAGGTTTTCTTTCTTACTCAAGGCAAGAAAATTAACACAAATTAGGACTTCTCTTCAGGTGAGTGAGACTTGGCATCAACTCTGAAAGCTGAAAATGTTTATTTAATAACCACATAGCAGTCTATACCCTGCATAAATTCAGCAAGAGAGACCTACTTTAGTTAGTTTTTCTTTTACATGACCCTATTCAGGTAAGGGTGCTAATCTGTTCACAATTTCAGTCCTGCAAATAGGAAATATCAATCCAATCCATTGATCTCATTGAAGCATTTACATTGCTATGGGCCCTGGAAAGTAAGCAGGAGTTTGCTCTTATGAATGTTTTTTGTCTTGAAATCAGTCTGGTGAGCAAGGAGTGAGTCAGTAAATTCGAGCACTTTAGTTTTAGCATCAACTGCACTAGCTAGAAGTGATCTTATCAGGGTTTTGACTTTGGTTTTGATGCTCCTGTAATTCAGCATCTTCCTTTTTTGTCATCTGTCTCTCTCCATTTCTTTTTTTTTCCTTTTCTAGTTTAAGTTAGAGCAACAAGAAACTTAACACAGCCATGGGAGAGAAAAATAGTTTCCCCCTTGGTAAGCTAAGAGAATGATAATTTAATAATATCCTAATTCATTTTAGGTTTTGGTAAGCTTCTGCTTTTTATGTGCTCTTCTTTCACTTAAAAATGTCTTGAAAGTTGTAAGGGTGTTTAAATTTGTCTTGGTATATTTTTTTTGTTGGGAGTGTATCAGGATGAAAGCCAGGTGTACTAGACTGTATAACAAACACTGTGCAGGGGGAATTTTTTGATACGTTTGTTTTGTTTCATCTGTTAGTAGTTTTTTTGGTTTTTTTTCCTAGTGATTGAAACAGGAATTTCCTGGATAGAACATAGGTAAATATCAGTATGTGTTTTTGTTTGTAGCCTAGCAGTGAAGAAAGTTAACTGGAATGTTTGTGATCCTTGGGAATTTTAAACTGGAAAATGTACCCCCCAGATTTTGATTTTTCCATTAGAAAAATCCAGCTGCTGATTCTGAAGGCTGTTGACATATCTGTTTTCCTTCCATATATGAAACTCTCTTCTACTGTTACTAACTTTAAGGACCCTGAAAAAGGAATGTAGATTGAAAAGATGCATTATTAATATTTTCTCCTAGGAGATAGTAAAGGGCTTTACTAAACATAGAAAAGGCAGAGACTTAAGTTTTGTCTAGTGATCTGGTATGTTTGAGCGTGAGTGTGTGTGTTTGGATTTTTTCCACATGTGAATGGTGGGGGGAAACTCCACATTACTATTTTACTAAAATCACAGAAGTACATAAACTGTAGGAGTTTAAGGTGGGGCTGGCATCCCTTCACCCTACTGATTAGGAGGAAGGTAACTACCAAAAAGAAGGAAATCCACCAGAACAGTCTCACAACATCTGAAAATAAAACTCTGTATCCAACATTAAGGTAGTTATTTCACCCAAAAACATAGCCAAAGAAAGAGCTGGAATACTATCTGAGAAGCCAATAATAATTCAATCCCCTTTTGAATGGTTTTACCTGCAATGAAAATTGTGAAAACCTCTGAAGATTACAGAATGAGAAGAACAATAGAATGAGAAGAACAATAGCTACCTACTGCTATTCAGGAGTAATAAAAAAAGGCATAATAATGCATATAATACTGCCTGTGAATGGGACATGTCCCCCATTTGGAGAAATCACTTTAACCATTATTTTTACTGCTGCATGAAAAGAAGTTATTTACTGCTTCTAAAGAAAGAATGAAACACGTCTTTTCTTCTAATATCATAAATTCTTATGTTGGCAGACAAAATATCAACTTTTCTCTTCTGCCTTTCATCTTCTCTTGCTTGACCCAGCCCAAAAAAGCAATACTAAATTTTTTTTGATTCATATGCAGACACTATTAGTTAAATACTGGTGTCATTTGTCATATAATCAACCTCCATGCTCAAAATCTATGTCTGAAAATGGGACAGATCTACTTCTGATTTTTATTGCCAGTTGGGCTGTAAGTGCTTGAAGTAGCACTAAAGTCTCTTTCCTTAGATGCAGTGTTCAAAGAGCATTGCCCCTACCATGTTAGTAGACTGCTGTTTATCCTATCTATATCCCTCTGAACAGAAAAGCCATTTATCAAAGTAGACATGTCCCCTTTGCTTGGTATTCGCCTGACACTTCATTTTCCTTAATGCTTTATGGTATGAATGCCACTCTGAGCTTGTTGAGATCAAGAGGAGTTGAGGCAGGACCTTCTAAAGCCTGTGACAACAGTCTGGCTCAGTGTGACAGAGGAGCTGTGTCAGTGATGTCATGAGGGCTTTGACATGGCAGCAGGCAAGAAAGATAGAGCACTGCACCATTTTATCAGTATAGCCCACACAGGCCTGGCAGGGTTTTGATCTGAAATAAGTCCAGTGAAGTTGTTGCTCCAATAAATGATTGTTATCATAGTAAGTCAGAGGCTTCACTGAGTATGATCTCAGATGAGAGCAAGCTGAGGTTAGGGATCCGATAATTCGGAAAAGACAAAATCCTGACATTAACTCTACAAAGTGACCAGGTAGACTAGTAACCTTACCAAAGCACCTACCTCGATATTAATCTAGCAAGTCAAAATTAGTGGTATTTATAAAGCCCCTAATTTGAAATCAAGGTGCCTTTGAATTTTGCCTCTTAAATGGACCCAAAAAACATGCTTTATGCATTATCCTGTGAGGGTGTTATGCCCCTTAGCTTCTGAGACGGCTTGCCTGGAGCCTTCCAGCATGTGTACTTGTTATGTTTATGATAACTGCAACAAATGTGCTGCTACTGCTAGAATTGTGAAGTTCCGTCTGAATTAAAATGTAGAGTTTCTGGTGCCCTGAAGCATGGGGAGCTGGCATTTATAATTCATGTTTCCTTTTAGTAAGTCTATGGGTATGTACTATATTTATCAGGTGGGTACCACATACCCGTGTCAGAACAGCACAAAAGGGCATTGCATTGGTGGATTTTTATGTTTCCTTGGATCTAGTGCTGCATACATGCCAGCTTATGGTAGATTTGGGCCATTTCACAGAAGTGAAAAACTGCCCTTTCATGATTAAACACAGGAGTCGGTGCAAGTTGTCTCCCAGGTCACTTGCTATTGTAAGTCTGAAAAGGGTCAAATAAGTGTTTTAGGAAGTTTTTCCAATGATCTTCGGTAAGTAGGTTTGTTGTTCTGAGAGTTACACATTCTCCCAGGCAATCAGAGATACTGGCTTTAGCTGCAAAGCTGCTGCAAGTAGTTCCTATGCTCTTTCTCTGGTCATTTTTACTGTCATCATGGTTCAATTTTTTCCTCTTTCTTATCTCCTCAGCTGAACAAAATCTGTTCTGTAGTGGGCTGAGCAGGAAACTGGATCACTGAACTCAGCTAATTAAAAGTACTCATTTAAAGAAAAAAAAAAAAAAAAGTAAGAAAGACTGCAATGTGCCAAAATCAGTTGTGACAGATGGCATCTGTTTTCTCTGCCCTTGCTTTTGTGTGCTTGTAAGAAGCCTCAGCAAGGTGAAGCCTCCAGAAAGACAGAGAAGTTGCTCCTTTCTTGAGGGATCTATTGTAGCATCTCAAAGAGGGGTGGCCTAGGAGGCTGAGAGCATAGGCAGGTGCAGCATCATGAGACTGCAGTGAAGACCAAAGATATGTCAAAGCAGGCTCTGCAGAATAGCTCTGCTCATAAAGTCATCAACTAATTAAAGTCTACAGACTAAGTAAGGGGATTGTTTTTATTGTTATTTAAAAATAAAGAGTTGTTATCATGTCTGTTTGAAAAATCCTGGGGCATTCTGGCTCTTTTCTAAAGAGCTTGCTATGAGAAGAGAGACAAGGCAGGTACAGGTGCACATCAAAGCCATAGCCAGCACTTCAAGTGAAGCTATAGCCTTATTAAGTACCCAGTAAACTATTCATAGCTAAAATCAATCAGGCATTTCCTGATGCTGTGCTCATCAAGCCTTTCCTGACAACTTTATACCTTTTGCATGGCACTGTTCCTCTTTCTTAAAAGTGCACTTGCTTGTTGGCGTTCTTGTTCCTCCTGCTTACTATTTGATCAGATACTAGCATTTATATTTAGGTGTCTGCTTTGTCGGATGTGAGAACGCTTGCCTAAAATGGGCTTCAAAGAAAGACTGCCACCAATAAAAGGTATATCCTCAAGACAGAAAGATTCCCAAAGAGTTTCTCTGAAAAAAATAAAAGAATTTCTGCATGATATTGATAACTGAATTATTTTTAGCAGAGCCACAACATGGCCAGTTTGGTTCTAAACCTGCTTCAGAAGAGGGTAGGTTAGAAGTGAATAGTGATAGAATCTAATGCGTGTCTGGACTTTTTATTAGAGCTCTCAGTGTAAGACTGTATTTCTACTGTAAGTCAACTGGAGGAACTCAAGTGTAAGTAGCTGTTGCATATAGGTCTGAACATAGCTTGAAAGTATACCTATTGAACAGTATAAAGCTAACTTCAATCTGATGCTGGTAATAATGAGTACTGTCCTTAAGAAGTGCTATTGCTGAACAAACTTCTACTAGAATGTTAGATACCTAAACTAAATAAAATAGAGTATCTTTAGCCCAATACATGCCTTAAATGTATATTCATATCTTGAGGTGGATTCAAAATTACACAAGGAAGTCAAAAGAAAATTGGTTTTGTGCTGAAGAGAAGTATTGAAATAAACTAGAATTTTTGAGAGATTAAACCCCTGGTACTTCGTGGCTGCCTACATTAAGGAAATCTGGTAAAGATTGTGAAACTGTGGATAAAGAATTTGGGAATAACTTGTTGGGAAAGAACAGAGCCTGCTAGCAGAGGATGGATGATTCATTATTTTGCTAGGAGAGGGAGAAGGGATGATCTGCCACTATCCAGAAGTGTTGCTAGTTATAGACCAAACTGACTAGTGAAAAATGTCTGCAGGCTGGCTAAAAATTCTTCTAAATTCAGTTCTGTGAATTCCACTTCCAGAGTAATCTCTGTTTTCTACTTATCCAGTCATCTACCAGTCAGCTCTTTTTAATTCATAGGCTGCTTTCTGGCAAGCATTGCCGACACTAGGATGGTTTCATGCAGTAAAAGAGAGGCATCTGATGGTACTCAGGGTGCATCAACAGTTTTCAACATGGTTAGATATCTTGAAAAGCCGCAATATCTCAGCTACTTTGTAGTACTTTTACCTCCTTTGCATAGGGATTTTGTTTAATAAGAGCTTTGGGACATATACTGGTTTTACTCTCTATTTCTTCATAATGTGGTGTGACAGGACTTATCAGAAGTTCCAGGCAGCAGCCTGATAGAAATAATTAGTAATATTACTTCACACTAGGCAGTTACTGCTAGCAGATTTCAAACTGCTTCTCAAAAAGAAGTAGAGCTGTTAATATCCCTATGGTACTAAATAAAAGGGAAGGAAAAGAGGCTTATTACTCAGTCACACAATGTGTTAAGGGAAAGCAAGGGACAGAATCCATGTTGCCTGACTCTCTCCTGATGACTTGTATTTGTTGCAATGATGTACATTGCATTACCTAAACCACAGGGGAGTATCTGTCTGCAGAGGAGTGCTGATGACAGAGGGAAATGGCGGATGTTGCTCTGTTTATTTGCATACAGGAGTACCTCTAAAGCATCCTATTATTCTGTTCCCATATTCCTTTCCTAACAGTCATCCTCTGAGGACGGAACTATAAAAATGAGTCTTAGAAAGCTATAAAGTACCTTAAGAATTTTGTTTTTCTTAAAAAAAAAAAAAAAAAGAGTTTTCATTTCTACTGTGTAAATAGTAGTAAATAAGGAGGTGAGAGAGACTAGAACTGAAAACAGGGAAAGAAAGATTCAGTTTTACAGGGCATTTTGATATTTTGCTTTCAGCAATTCTTTCATCATTTGGCATCAAAATATTTCTTTTTAATTCTCTCTGAAAGAAATAGAAATGTGGAATCTGGGAGCCCTCTGTCACTAGTTCAGAAACATGATGTTTTTCCCCAGAGCCGTGAAATACTAAAGCCTCAGGAACAGATAATCTGTCTTGTTGGTAGATATTTGGTTAAATTCTCAGGGAACTGGTTGCTGTCTAGTGAACTCCCTTAGCATGTGGCAAAGCTGAAATATCTCTGTATTTCATTTAAAGTTCAGGAAAACAGTAAGTTTTGGTAAATAAATAGAAGATTAAGAAATTAAAATTGTTCAAACTTGTTGGAAAGAGAAATGACCTTGTATATTTAGTTAAGTCTTAAAAATGAAGTAGTCATCATGCAGACAAAACTGGGAAGAGGCAAATGCTGAGGTACATTAAAGCTCCGTTACAGCAGTCCATATATAAATAGTCATTAATGTGGTTTCAGACTGCTTCCAGAGAAACAGCCTTGGAGTGCACAATTGCTCTGGCTGACAAAAAGTCTTGTTTAGGATCTTCAGACAAGCTCACAATATAAAGGATACAACAGGGTCAGTGGGTAATAGGAGGAAGGGAATGAGTTTGGTCTAAAGGAGTACAGTTGTTTCTACTTGCTGGAGCCTGGGTTCCTGCAGGAATATGCAGAAAAACCATGAACTTGCTTTTGTCTGTCACTGTTTGGAGCAGGGGGAAAGGCCTAAGAGGTATGGACTTCATTTCCAGCAATGAATTTCCAACAATCTCCCCAATTATAGGGAGGTGAGAGGAAAAGCCTCAGGTTCTGTAGGGTATTCCAGAAGAGTGCCCAACTGACACCAAGCCTGCCTACATATACACCTCATTGAAAATCTAATTTCTAACAGAGGCAAGATTACACTTTCTGTGAAAGCTGATTTTCTTCACTTTAGCTCATCTATTTTAGATGCTTCTCAGTGGAATGTGATACAATTAATTAATGTCATTCAGTGAGGTAAATTAAACCTTGTTTGCTTGGCTGGTCTGAGTTGTACTTCCCCAGTTTCTTGTTCTGAGGGCTTTAAGGGACACTTCAAGCATTCTGTACAGGTCTTGTTTATGTCCATTATTTTAAATAGGTTCTTGAAAAATAAACTTTCCATTAGTCTGTGTCCTTTCTAGAGGGTCCTCTTATTCCCTGTTATTAAGCAGACAGACACTGTGCATTCTAACAGAATTTACTGTTTTACTTTAAAAGGCTAGTGCTTTTTTTATTTCCTCTGATGTTGTCACTGTAGCTCTGGGGTGGATGTTTGCTACATAACCCGCAGGCCCCAGAAAAGGATATTCAAACAACAACGATAATAATACCTACCTTTACTGTGTAAATATTACTCTTTCTTGTTGTCAGCTTTAGTTACTGGAACGGTACCTTTGAACAAAGGTTTGGACTGATTTATACTGCATACTAAATGCTTTGAGTTAAGTCGAAGTAGGCATGAAATCAAATATGAATATAAGCTTCAACCCTTTTCCTGGATATCTTTCTACTGAGCTTAGTAAGATTGTGTGAATGCAAGATATTTTGCAAGGCACTGAAGGAATGTACTCAGCTCATGATAGAGTAGGGCTGCTCATTACTGCTAGCTGGCATAGGTATTCCAGTCTGGAGAGGTTTTTGCTCTCTGGAAGGTCATTTGGTTCTCTCTTGGCAGAGAAAAATAGATGCTTTTTGAACAGTGCTTGTGAGGGAGCAGGGCTGCAGAAGCTACAGTTTCCACATCAAGAGTTCTGCAAGCATGAGGACAGTGCTTTGAGCCTAAGAATTAGGATTTTGCAGACTCCGACTTCCCTACTTCCTTTGTAGTCCCAGTTGAGGAGGTTGCTGAGACACCCAGGTGGTGAAATTGCAGCAAATATTAGCAAAGACTTGCAATTGTAGCAAATACAATTGCATCTGAAGTTAAAAAACATATGAAGATAATAGTAATTATGACTATCAGCTTGTGGCCTGATATTCACATTATGGGAATTGCTGCTTTTTGATTCTGGCAGCATCCTTGACTTCCACCAGTTTTTGTGCCATTCTTAGCCAAGAGTAGCTACCTAGCAGCATTACTTTTTAGCAGCATCTGTTTTCAGTAGCTAATATTGCGTGTGTTAACCATATAAGAGAATCACACCTGGTAAGGAACAGATGAGCTGAGCTGCAAGACTTGCTGGAATTTAATTAATATTTATGTAATTTTATTTTCATTATTCAAGCAGCTGTGTGGCCACATCCATTTAGTGAGTAAGTAAGACAATTTTTAACCTTTGATCACTAAATATGCATTTTAGCCCAGCTTTTACTACTCTAATCAAGTTAGTGGCTGCTTGCTCCTCTTACAGTGCTTATAATTATTATCAGCCTAAAATATGATGTGAGTCAAGCAGAATTTGAATTTAGCTTCCCTTTTATATTCTGAAAGTTAGTTAAAGTTTGAGAACGAGAACATCCAAGTTTGTTCCTCACTCAGCATCTAAGCATATAATGACTTCATCCTGTGGCACAAGTGTGGAGAATCATTTTTATAGAGGTTGCTAGAATACTTGTGAGATACTTCTGTTTTTTGAGTAAGAAATATACATACAGGGATCATACTGCAATCTGCAAGATACAATAATTTGCCAGTTTAACCTAAGAATAAAACCCGGAGGATCTGATGATCCAGAAAATGGCCTGGTGTGAAGGAGGTTAATTCCTAGGCAGCAGTAAAAGTGTTTGGTGAGGTGCTCCCATCTGGGTGCTAATCAGATGCTGCTGAGATTGCTAGGGTCTCCAGGTGGCAAATACAACACATCTCATGTCACTGTCACACTTCAGCAGTCCTGTCACATGTTCCAGCAGCTCAAAGGCATCTCTTGCATCTGGTTGAGCTGTGGGAAGGTTGAAAGCATTTTCCTTCAGCTATGCCTCTCAGTCTCGAGCATCAGATGTGGGCCTTGTTACGCTCATTGCTGCTGCCTCCTTTTATTGCTTCCCCCACTGGATTATAATGGCTAAGAAAAAGTTGTTTGGTGGGAGGAGGAGACATTGCTTTGGAAGTTTGTGTATGTGCATGTGCAACCTTACAAAGTAACACTCGTGAAATGAGCAATGTCTGACAGAGCTAGCTGTACCTATATTGTTGAGAGAGCTCAAATGTGATTTTATATCCTGTGTTCTCATTGCAGGTTCTAAGACACCAGTGGCAGTTTCTCCAGAGTTCATTGCTGTTAGTGGCATGAAGGAGCTTGTGCCAGGGTTTCTGCTGATCACTAGGAAGTGTGTCTTCGCTGTGTGACGATGAAAGTGATGAAAACACACCTGGACACGTGCTCTGTAAGGTGGGACACACTGAGTGGTAGGGACTGCTTGGGATAGCCCTGCCCAGCTTTCTCTCTTGCTACCCATGAAAGCTCAGCTGAGGCCAGAAACCGAACCTTTCATATGTCTGAGCAGTCCAGGTGACAAGGCAGTTTGGACAAAATGCAGTTTGGAAGAATTTTATGCAATTTAGTGCTTTTAAAGAGAGTTAAGAAGTCATGGCTAGAGAGAAGATATATAAAAAATAGAAATTATTTGTAGGACATGTGAACTGCACTTGTGTGGTTTGAGTTTATGGGACGGACAATGTGAAAACTCCAGCTAAGCTGTATTTGGTTTGCAGACATTGCTTATTTAGTTACTACAGGCAGTTTCAGTGGACACTAATGCTGCTAAGGACATCTGGAAATAAGGCTGTTTAAGAACCTAACTGCATGTTTAGAAGTCTGACCTAACTTTGAAAATGCAACTCTACAGCAGGTTGTCTTATGCATACCAATAACATCTGTGGACGTTTCTGGTAATGGGTTTGAAACAGCTTTCTTCATTACCTGAACAGCTCTGAGGATAGTCAAATGGTATTATTCTGATCAATTATTCAAGATATTCCTTGTCAAATTTCTAGTACATTCTTCAAGCAATTTTTTAATTACTCATCTGCCAGCTCTAGCTATTTTGATTTCTTTAAGAATTGAGAGAAGCTTTGTACAAGTACCAGTGGTCATCATAACCATTCAGTTTATAGCCAGTCAGCTCCTGTGAAAACTGCAGATTAAAGACAATCTGTTCCTGCATAGCTGGAACAGCAGGAATTCACTCAATAGGTGATTGAACAGCTCTGGGCAATATTAAGCTATAATGAATTTGTTTTGCTGAAGAAAAGTGAAGGCTCAGGGCTACACCTACACAGCACTCATGGAGCAGAAACTTACAGGGATACTGTAAACTGCCCAGAGACATAGAATGGAATTTTGCTGTGTGTGTTATGTGTGTTTCCTTCTTTACTACTCTCTATTACAAAAAGTAGTTATAGTTCAGCTGGTTTGGGAATACATTGGTGCTAATGCCTTTTTTTTTTTGTACACTATTTTTACAAGATTATTTGCCCAACTGTCCATATAAGAGGAAATAACACCGCAGTTTTTAAATGAGATACATTTGAGCTTTCTATGCACATTACATTCAACTTCATATTTTCTTTACAATGATAATAACTGTACACAATATTTAATATGCCACTTTCACTTTAATTTCTTTTATTTTTCTTTTCCTTCCCTATTTTTGTGATTGTTATTGGTTGGTTAGGCAAGTGTATTTCCAGCACTACAAAACTGAATTGAAAAAGAAAAACTTCTTCCTTTGGAAACAGATGAAACAAGATTATCCCTCCTGCAAAGCTTGGGGCAATGGCAGAGAAAACCTGGGCCCTTGTCCCTGTGGCCTAAAGCCACCTTGCCTCACTGTCAGGTGAACTCAGGACAACAGTTCTGCTCCCACCATATGCAGACAGAGCAATGGGAAAAGAGGCTCCCATAACCCAGCAGTGTCCCCTAATTCCAAGTGAAAAGGAGTTGTCCTGGGTTCAGCAGCAGCAGTCATTTTTCTCCTTCTTGGTAGCTGGTGCAGGACTGCGTTTTTGACTTTCAGTCTGGGAACAGCGCTGATAACACCAATGTTTTGAGTTACTGCTTAGTAATGTTTTGGTCTGGAAAAGGACTTTCTGATTCTCATGCTCTCTCGGGGAGGAGGGGAAGCTGGGAGGAAGTAGAGACAGGACACCTGACTCAAACTGGCCAAAGAGGTATTCCATACCACAACATATCATGCCCAGGATGTAAAAACAGAGGGCAGAGACCTGGAAGGGTGAGGGTTCGCTGCTGTGTCTGCCTGTGTATAGGGTGATGAGCGGTTGTATTCTCTTTCTTTATACTTGCCTTGTCATTATAATTATTAGTGGTAGCAGTAGTGATTTATGTTATACCTTAGTTACTAAACTGTTCTTAACTTGTGGGAGTTGCGTTCTTTCAATTCTCCTGCTCATCCCCCCAGGACTGGGGGAAGAAAGAGGGGGGAGTGAGTGAATGAACTGCGTGAGGGCCTTAAACCATGACAGGAGTAAATGCTCCCCCTAAAGGGACATTTGGACATATTTTCAAGAACATCTTCACAGTTGTAATTAAAATAAACAGGATAAGATTGTCTTATTTCTTGACTCCTAGCACCCTTATAACAAGCCTCTTAGAAACTGTCCATGAAAAAGTCCTAGACAGTCAATGACTTAAAATTTGCTCTAGATCCTAACTTAACTGAGAAATAAGCTGCTAGATTTTTCTAATTAAACATAATTTTCCCGTTTTACTTATGTAAACCACATAATCATATATAAAGCAGCTGAGATGGTGTTTTCTTAACTTAGAATATTAAAATTTCACTATAGTAACTAAGACTAAATCCCAATCCAGACGTAGATTTATGCTAATAATTAGAAATTTCAGGCATCTAATATTTAACTTTAGGAGTCCAGTACAACAAAAGTGTTAATATTTTGGCAATGCTTAGAAGATAATTGTCTATGATATTCTTCCCTAAATATTTTAATACTATATAATATTTTTTCTTGCCATTAAAATCTCACAGAAGATAAATAATTTGTATGATTTTATGTTGTGCCTGCATATGGTGCTAGCTTTACTCACCCAATTCAACTTATGTAATGCTTTATTTCATACCTATGGCTATAAGATAGCCTAACTCCCATTTTTTTCCAATTGGTTTTAATACAATTAATTATTTTGTACTTCAGTGCAGTGAAAAAAAAAAAAGGTGCCTCCAAAAAGCAGTCATTACAAACAGATTATGGGGCATTACTGCAAAAATTCTTTATAATCAGGTTGCATTCAGTGCTAATCAAGAAGAGATTTTGTGGAAAGAGATTTTTTTAATTCCCTATTGCCACTGGACTTCCAGTTCTTTTTGACTTTGGTGTAAATGGTAGTTGTTGGCTTTATCCATTAGGATAGAGAGAATCAATGGTGCAAATGAATAGAGATAAATCAGCTGTCTGTAAAACTGGTACTTTGAAGAGTAAACCCAGTACATATAGTAGATCAGGAGATTTTGGAGCTCTCCATTAGGCAGCTTCCACTAATTATCACCATTTTAAAACTGAGCAAAAGTTCAACAGAAAATAATGTTTTTACTGGGCTGCTGTATTTTTGCACTGGTGATCTCAGCCTGGGAAATCACACTGTATGTGTGCCAACATGGTGATCCCCATCACAATCAGCAGGCAGGTCTCAAGGGTACCCAAAGGCCATTCAAACCCTTCAGAGCTCTCAAATGAGGCTGCTGTACTTGTTACCGGGGCTGCTGTAGCTGCTGTACTTGCCGCCTCTTTCACCTCCAGCTGCGCTTTGTCTGAGTCCCAATCTTCCTCCTCTGCCTCGCTGGGAAGTGCTGCGCGGTCTCCTGCATCCTCCTGGGGCTCAGCTGTGGGGCTCAGCTCGGCTGCACAGCTCGGCCCAGCCTCAGTGCCCATCTCTGCTGTCTCTTCTCGTTGCTCAGTGGCCACCTCCTCCCGTGGCTCAGCAGCAGCCGGGCTGGGGTCGCCGGTGGTACTCACCGCCTCTGCCACCTCTTTCGTGGCCTCCTCATCCTGGGGGCAGCTCTCCCGGGCCAGTTCGGCCGCCAGCAGCTCTTGGGGCAGCCCCCCCCACAGCCTTGCGAAGACAGAGGCAAGGATGAGGGCCAGGACGGTGAAGAGCAACCGAACTGCCAGGTACAAGTCCACCTCCACATCCGCTCCCCCCTCCTCCTTCTGGAGCCTGCCCAAATCACAAGCCATTCCAATAAAGTACAATGAAACAAGAACCTTAACCCAAAACGGAAAATTGGTATGATAACAAATGCCATCTCTAAGTAAAGTATCATACGCTGAACCTGTGAGAACCAGAGCAACAACTCTGAGACCCAACAAATCAGCATGGTGACAAGTGGCTATTAATCCTGTCGTTATCTCAACCCTTCATGCCCCACGTTGGACGCCAAAAGGAACTGTTGTGGTTTAAGGCCCTCACACCACGTAGTTTTGCTCTCTCACTCACTCCCCTCTCTTTCTTCCTCATCCCCCTAGGGATGAGGAGGAGAATCAAAAGAATGCAACTCCCACAGGTTGACATAATAACAGTTTAGTAACTAAAGTATAACATAAATCACTACTGCTACCACCAATAATAATACAAGAGAAATACAAGGAAAGAGAATACAGCAAATCTTCACCTGATATCAAGCCTGACCAAGCAGTGCCTCCCCATCACCTCATGCCGAATCCTGAACACGCCATGCACCCTTCCCCACCCCCCTTCTGATCTCTGCTGTCTGTCTCTACATCCTGGGCATGATGTGCTGTCGTATGGAATACCTCTTTGGTCAGTTTGGGTCAGGTGCCCCGTCTCTGCTTCCTCACAGCCTCCTCCCTGGCAGAGCATGAAACTCAGATTGTAAAAATGACTGCTGCTGCTGAACTCATGACATTAATGTTTTACAATCTGACAAAGGTTTTGAGTAGCTGTGGGTATGTAAAAGGGAGGAAGGAGAAGCAGACTAGAAGTTTGACCTACTTTAGGCAACCTGGAAGACTGGGTTTATTAGGTAGCAGTGACATTATTCACAATATTCTGTGGAAACATCAATTTCCTAAAAATACAGATAAATATCAATGTATTAGAGTGTGGTTCTTGTCTGTGGTTGTTTAATGTCACTGTAAATGGCATTTACTGGTATCTGTTGCTTTTTTTAGCAAAATAAAAACCACACAGATCTCCTACTTGGAGTTGATGCCAAAGGTATTCATATCTACAGCATTAATAACAGGTTCTCTCCAAATAAGTCATTTGAGTGGAGTGCTATCAGAAACATTTCCTATAGTGAGAAAGAGGTATGATGGCTTTGATGTATTATTCTTTTTATATGGGCATGGGTGCGGGCTGGGATTCTTGGAACAGGCTGAAAGCTATCTCTGTTTAAAGAACCCGAGAGAGAAGGGGAAAATCCTGGGGAATTTTGTTACAACACTAGAAATCTGTCTTTCAGATGTGCTGTGTATCCTTGGTTCTCCCAGGAGACAGAGGCTGCTCTGAGTTCTCCAAACTTATGGAGCCCTCTGTTCTGGTTCCCTCCCTGATGCTTGTCCTTTGAAAACAAGTGTGTTGCTCTGTAAAAAAGATAGATGTTATGAATGCCACCTTCCTCAGTTATCTCAGCAGGAATGAGATGATCTATTAAAACTTAATGCCATTTTCACATGCAGAAGCTGTCCTTGTAGATGAGTTTTTTTGAAGCACAGTGGCAAGAGGAGACATGCAAGGAGATCCGCATGTTTTCCTGCCTGAATTCTGTCAGATTGTCAGGGAATGATATCGGTTGTCAGCACAACCCTGCCATTGCAATTCCAGTGTAATTTCAGAGCCCATCTTTTACTTGTAGGAAGTACTGTGGGGAGTGGGTGAAATTTAGTCTCATTACAAATCATGTGGCTACATGGAAGGCTATAATCAGAAAAACAAATACAGGAAAACTACACTGGTACTGGAATTCATCAGCCAAAGCACAGTGCAGCCTGTTCCATTTTCGGCAGGCCCTTTGGAAAACAGGATGAGGTTTGCTGTCTGGAGTTAGACTTGCACACATTAAATCAGGCAGGAGTTCTGCCTCTGAAAAGTTTGATCCATGCATGACATTAAACTTCCCCTCTGATCTTCAAATGAACTGCGTTAGCTCTCTATTGCTGGGAAGTTGGGCAGCCTTACATTAAAGCTCCACTATATTCAGCGACACATTCACAGCCTGTTCCTCACAAGGCAGCATATTCAACCAGTTGTTACGTATGAGGTGAAACAAGCTGTAGGACATTATGATCTTGGTGACTCAGCTGGCCTGAAATTATATGTTGCATTGTAAATGAACTGTAGGAATTGAGTGCTCCCTAACATATGAGTCACAGCAAACAGGATCTTAAAGAATGGAGCTCTATTTGTTATGCAGCCAAACTGTGCACATAGTAAGAAGTGAAACAGTATGTACTGACCTGGCAGCATGAAAGCTCTTCATGTCTTCTGGAGCTTGGGAGATAGGACTGAAATGTGAGGAAGCAGGAGCTCCAGGACTGTTATGATCAGAAGTCATCCTTCAGCCTCGATACATTTGTTTACACCTGCAGTGATTGGTATTCAGAGATGTTTGATTTCTCCCTGACTTTTAGGTATATGACTGCTTCTGGGGATTAATGTATTCTGTTTTCCTGATAACCTGTGCTTGTTCCAATGTTCTCAGTATAGTGTGGAATTGCGCAGGTGGGTTTATTATGAAAACCACCATCCAAACTGGTACTGGCATGGGTCTGTGGGAGGCTTTATCTTCTAACATAGACAGCTGTGGGAGCAGATAAGGAACATGGATAACAGCAGCCCAGGTTCTGATTCTTTTGAGCAAAAACATTTCTGCATCACTCTCCACACTTGTGCCATAAATCACTGCTTCCCTGGAGAGAAGTGGAGATGGGCTAAAGTTTGCTTTAGTATTAATAGCTTCAGCTTTGTTTTTCCTCCTTCTCACAGTGTTTTCTTTTTCTCTTTTGCCTGTATAGTTAACTATTAAACCTCTTGATAAAAAAGCAGAAGTCTTCAAGTTCTTTTCCTCTCAACTCAAAGTAAACAAATTGGTAAGTGATCTGCTTTCCTTCTTTAAAGCTGAGTCTAGTAATAGTGACTGATATCTGAGTAAGAAATAGTGTTTGTAAAATCTATTGAGCATGTATTTTCCTGAGGAGTGTTTTTTTTCAGGAAGACAGCATGCATATATTTGTCTTCTCTGGAAAGGGGAGATGATGGGTGGAAAGCAAGAAGGCCCAAGTCACAAAAGGAAGTCCAGATACTGGAAGCAGAGGGTATAGCATATGGAAAGGTGCAAAGCCACTACAGCATCCGCATATCTGGCTGCTGTAGGTTCTTAATCAGCTACTGCTTCCCCTTTGCTGCAACATAATCAGCTGGCTAATTGCATCAGCACTGATTGCTTCCTAACACAACCACAGGGGCTGGGGCACTTCTCAGTGAGCTTATGGAGGGGCCATTGCAGGTGATTGTTCCCACAGCTACATCTTTTGTACTCATGGGCTAGATCTATTGCCTATTCTTTTTCAGGAAATGGAAGGACAGAAGGAACCCCTCCTTCTGTTATGAACTTTTTTGAGCTGTTATGTACCTGGGTATGCCTGCCCTGGGTGCTGATTTGCTTGGAAGGGAAACAGCTGCCAGTACTAGTGCTGAAGTCAGAAGAGTGAGCTTCTGTTCTGTGAGGCTAGTGTGGGGCTTTTCATTTGGCTGGGGCACAAATACATCAAAATCACATTTGCTTTGCTTTCCCTATTCAGATTTTGCAGTTGTGCATTGGAAACCATGACCTATTTATGAGGAGAAGAAAAGTGGACTCAATAGAGATCCAGCAAATGAAAGCACAAGCTAGGGAAGAAAAAGCTAGAAAAAAGGTAGAGTCTTTCTCCTCCTCTATTGTTGAAAATACTGATTATTATTTCAGCTGGTGCCCTTGCTGTCCATGCACTGCATCAGTATGTGTGGGAGGTGAGAAAGTGCAGCAGGATTGGATGTGGGAACAGCTCTGGTGTGTATACAGCATCTGAGGATGTAAGTGATGTTTGTGAAACCAAACCAGTGATCACAAAGATTTGGGATACGTAACAGATTGATCCAAGTACTCTTCCAGAGGTCTGAAATAACCAGTATTACCTGTTAGAGGAGTTCAGTGCTGCAAAGTGCAAACAGCTTCAGCACTGCATCTCTGGTGAGTATCAGTCCACCAGCTAGAGAGTAGCCCGTTCTTCATTAGATTCATTTGCTGTGCTGCCTCAGGCCAAGATGAGATTCTGCTGCGAGCCCACAAACGTGGTATTGCTCATTCTATTTCCAGATGGAGAATCAAAGGCTGGCCAGGGAGAAGCAGCTCCGAGAAGAAGCTGAACGAGCCAAAGAAGAGCTGGAAAGGCGTCTTTTCCAGCTGGAAGATGAAGCCAGGCAGGCCAATGAGGCCCTGGTGAGTAGCACATTAGTCTGAATATTCTCATGCTTGACAGCCTTTCTTGTTTTAGGAGCTTTTATTTCATATGATTCCTGTGAGACACCATGAATTATGGTTCAGACAAGGTTTAGAGAGTTTCTGACTGCTGGTGGAGGGGGCATGCTGGAATTCCTGGGAAACCTTGATCTGCCACAGACTCCATTTGCTGTGAGCCATTTGTTCCCTGTATTTGGTTCAGAGTGCTTTCTTCATGCAAAGAGGAAAGAAAGGAAGCAGTCTTGGAGCTGAAATGGGGAGAAAGGGGCATGGTGCACTGGCAACTGAAAGGGCCACCTTCAATTTTTGGTTAATGTCTTTGTCCAGCTCCAAGCAAATGTGTCTTCTTGCTTTGTAGAGGTGAGCAGCAGGAAGGAAGTTAGGCAATTCTGGATGCGAGGAGGAGCAGCAGACCCTGTAGTTATGATTACTGTACTTTTTATTTTAAGGAATAATATTTCTGTTGCTTGATCTTTTGGGAAAAGATGTCCTCTTCTGACTGTTTGCAGGGCTGGTTTTATAGATGCTAGACAGGGTGACTAAGAAAAATGGTTTCTTCTTAGCTCCGGTCCCAGGAAGCAGCAGAGTTGCTGGCTGAGAAAGCTCAGATTGCTGAAGAAGAGGCAAAATTGCTGGCCCAGAATGCTGCAGAAGCTGAGCAAGAGCGACAGAGGCTGGAGATCACAGCTCTGAAAACCAAGGAGGAGAAACGGCTGATGGAGCAAAAGATGCGGGAGGCAGAGCTGATAGCAGTGAAACTTGTGAAGGAGTCTGACCGGAGGTTAGGCTTGCTTAAGCGAGGTTGTGTGGCTCTATAGGGGTGCCTGGGTGGAGAATGTGCTGCTCTTCTCAGCTAAGCCTAGGAGTAAGAGTGACTAAGCCCTCAGAGTGACTAAGCCTTCCTGCATCTTACTTGTTTCACCTGGTACAGGGTGGTTGTGATGCAGGTCAAGAAGTTTCCAGAGAATCAGATGCAAGGCTTTGGAGATGTTTAGTATTACAGATCCAAAATGCAGAAGTATTTGCTATGGAGTGTCATCTAAAGAGCACTGGAAACCTAGCTATCTACCTTTACCAGTTTGTATACCCTGTGAGTTAGGAGGCTATTCTCATTTATTAGTACCAAGTGATGGTCTCTTGTATCCCTTTAAGATCTCTGAGAACTGTAAATCAGGTAAACTCATGTGGAACATAAACTACTCTAAGTTTGCATGTTCCATATAATGCCTGAAGATGCAGAGCAAACTACTGTTGACAGAGGATGTTTAACTTGCTATTAAGGGCCTTCTGCTTGATTTTAGGATACTGCCAAAAAGCTTGCCAAAATAAATTGCAGATTATGTTGCACCTCTCCCCACCTTGGGAAGGATCTCTGACAGCCTGGAGCATCTGTATCAGCAGGTCATAACTGAGCCTATGGAAATTAGGAGTAGGAAAAACATGTTCATTCAGCGAGTTTGAGCAGGATTGTCTTTGAAAGCAATCCTGCTGTGTCCACTTAGTTCTCCATCTGAGCAACCCACTGCAAGTATCTCTGGGAAAGGAATAACTCAGTAATGGATCTTGTTCTCTGGAAGCTAGTGAGGTGCATAGCTTTGAAATCCATGTCTTGCTTTATACTGGCAGTCATCATTTACATCAGGTTATTTGTCTTACAGAGCCAAGGAAGCAGAGCATCTGAAACAAGACCTGCATGAAGCCAGAGAGGCTGAACGGAAAGCAAAGCAAAAACTCTTAGACATAACCAGGCTTAATTATCCTGTAAGTTCCTGCTCTATTGGGCACCACTTCATCTTCAGAGATAGTTAGTAGTTGATTGCGCTTTTATAGCCCCCATCAAGCTGAGTAGTGGCATATCTGCATCCAGCTGGGGGACAAAGACCTAAAGTGGTCCTTAAACACGGTGTAGCTAGGATGGAAATTGTATTTGTTCAGGGCAGTGAGTCAGGATGATAAGAAAGGCAAGACAGAAGTTAAACACAGGACTGCTGTTGGGACTCAGGGAGCAGAGGTTGTCTTGCCTTCATTCATGTGCAGTACTTGTGCCATCTCAGTTGGGCAATACCTTGTGGAGGTTGTTGTTCTGAGCCAGCTGTTTTGTCCTGTCCTGTGCATAGCTGATGAGTGTCTTTAGGCAAAGCAGATGAAGCTGTCACCAGCAGGAAGGCAGCTGCGTCCCCAACTCCCTCATCTGCTCCAGTGTTGCTGAAAATGGTTTTCCATTGTCTGATGTAATACATAAGAACATTGCAGCCAGGATACTTCTCAGCTCTTTTGTCTGTGTGTTATGGACTTCAGCAGTTCATCTGGGGACACTCAGGTAGAGGGGAAGGGCTGCAGGAACATCCGTGTCTCAGAATCCATGAGTAGCTTATGAAATGGCATGGTGTTCTTGCAGAAACTGGGAAAATAAGCCCCAAACTGAACAATCAGATTTCATTGACAGTGCTTGTGTCACCTTTTTCAGCACATGGTCAAGTACCCGCAGTACTCGCTAGCTGACACCAGAGATGCCAACTTTGACAAAGGATCTATAAAGATGGATTTGAAGGACATTGACCTCAAGAGACTATCCTTTGAGATAGAGAGAGAGAGGTATAATTATGCTCATGGTGTAAATAAAGGAGTATGTTCATCATGGAAAGTACAGAAAGGGAAAAAAAAAGTAGTGTCTGGAAATCAGAATTCATCCTTTTAACATTTCAGGATGGCCTCCTACTTGCACATGCATCTGCAGCCTTTAACTGAGCTGGTGTGGATTATGTCTGTGTAAGACTAGCTATTTACACAGATGAAGAGTGTTCTGGTGGCATCAAACTCTAAGTCCAGAACCCTTCTGTCTTGGAGAGCTTTATGCCAGGGGCAAACTTTGCTGGTTTAACAGCACGTTAGAGGACAGAAGTTTCCCTCTAGTGTTGAAGTATGGTATTGCTTTGATCTAATACATGGAGAGGTTTTACTTCTTTTGGTCTAGAAGGAAATGCTTGGTAAAAAGTTAGTAAGTGTGTGAATGCTGAAGGGTGGAAGTGAACCCCCTTCTCACTGGATCAGGGGGCTGTGTATCAAAACCCCAAAATGTAACTAAGACCTCCCTCTGTCCTCCTTCCACATACACCAGTTCTTGAGCTATGTCATGCCAATAAGCTTTTTGTCTCTAACATGTGGACTGCAGGCTAGACTACTTAGAAAAGAGCAGAAAGTTTGAAGATCGACTGAAAGAACTGAAATCTGAAATTCATGCTTTGAAACTAGAAGAAAAGCAGACCGGGCTTTACTCTCGCTGGAATGAAGTCCTGGGATCCTTGGATCGCTCCTTAGGAAATGTATGTACCCCAAATACCTGTCACCTTTTCAGCATGAGCCATTAAAACGAATAGTATGTGTGTGCCAAATATAGTTGCTGTATTTCAGTTCAAGGCAGAGGCTATAGTGCCCTTGATAGTAAAATACTAAAAGTGTGAACACATACAAGGGAAATTCCATGTCAAAACATCCAAGAAGTTTTTGCTGGGCAGGATACCAGTACCATAAGCAAAAAATACCTTATTTTACAGATTATGAAATCACAGTAAGGGCTTAAGGTCTTGGAGCAACTTAAATTGTTGTAACTTAATAACACTTTTAGGTGTGGTTCCTCATAGTTTGCATCACATTCTCATTCACATGCTTTGTGGTTGCTGAAAGTCATGAGTCTTGATATGGTTTTTTTTTTTTTCTCGAGACAGTGAGGAACTAAACCCAGATTTCTGTTGGAAGTTTCTTGTTATTTATATAAACATTCCAGCCTCTTCCTGAACCAGTGCAAGATTAGGCCTGGATTTGTCTTTCCAGGTTGTTCCATGTGTGGCAAAAGTGGCTCCAAGTCAATGGTTTTAGAGAGAGAATGGAGGCTTGGAAAAATGATGAGAGAAGATGGCCTTTATTTTCTGTCTCTGTATCTGATGTTCTTTTAGGCTTAATAAGAGTTGAGATAGAGAGGGTATTAAATTTCCATGTGCTCTTTTAAAGACCCCATCATGGATGAAAACCTTTGAAACTGGAGATTCATTGGATATAAATCTTCGAAGACCTTTCCCTGCTTACTTGTTAAATACTACAAGCAGCTGGCCCTGTACCAACAAAATTCAGCACACTGTGCCAGTGGAAAAGTCCTCTTTTCAAGCCAATTCCTTGGTTGCCAGCAGTGTGGGCACAGGAACTGGAAAACAGATTATAAAGGTAATGAGATTTGTAAGTAAATTCCTAAATCTTCACTGAAAGTTTATTGTTCAAAGAGTTCAATAATGCCTGGCTTTAGGGACCTGTTTTGTCACAGCCTCTGAAATGACGAGTCAAGGTATGGCTGTTGCATTAATTTGGAGACGCTGCACTGGTGTGCACCATTTGGGAGTGTTCATAACTTAAGGCCATCTGGTTTTTTTTGCATGATCAAAGCTGTAAGTGTTGCTAGATGAACCAGAAATGCCCTATTCTGTAGCAGGAAGATCTGTGTTAAATTTTATTTGTATCATCCAGGCTTGGAAATGAGAATATAACCCCAGGTACACATAGCTTAAAACATTGTGCCTGTATCTCAGGTTTATTGATGTCTTAAAACAGGTAACCCCTCTTTTGAGGGCAGGGAGTAAGATACCAGTAAGTGCTTAGACTTCCAAAAGTTCAATTCTCTGCCAATGTGTTCCTTGTCAAAGAGTCCTGAAGCATTAATGAGTGAAAAGAACTGTAAGGACATGCAGTCTTGAAAGTGGGAAGGAAGTCACCTTTCTCTTGGCAGTGCTAATTGTGCAGGGTGTTGGCAATAAAGAAAGCTTGATGTGTTTGTTGTTGTTCTATATTAACAAACCTGAGGGGTTTTAGAATTATTTAGAGGCTCTAGCATATAACATTCAAGACCTGAATCTTCAGAGTTGTGTGCTTAGAACTAGAAGGAGCAGGTGAGTGTAGCAACAGATGAAGAAGCAGCTCTTTCTAATGCAGGTAACAAGCAACTTTTTTAAGACTAACCTATCCAAATAGCAGGGGTGCTTGTTTTAAGAAAGAGGAAAAAGGTATTGCAGGGCGTCTTGCTAAGGCTTCAGAGTTGGAGGTAAAGAAGAATAGGACCAAAGGGAATTACTTTGTTTTAAGCAGGAGTTTGAGATGGAACTAATTCTTCCTATTTGATTTCTCTGTAGGTTCAGCAGCATGACTCAGATGTGATCTACATTTGAAGCCTCTCATTTCCTTACCAGACTGGTAGGACATTGCGGCCATCTTTTTAGGCTGCTGCAAATTGCACCTATATGAGGACACTTGCACAGCTTTGTCTGCTGGCAGGCAGCAGGTTAAGAGACGTGATACTGTAGCTAGGGGGTGCCATTCAGCTTCCAAGCAGGTAATGTAAGCTGGAAGCACTAAAACTGCCAGTGTAACGTGGTATCTTTGGGTACAATGGTAAACATGCAAACCCAGAGGAGTGTTGTTTACTACTTATGCACTTTGAAGAAACACTTTATACTTCACTAAACCTTCCTCCCTCAGGTGTTTTTACACCCTGACTTACCAGTATGGTACTGTACTTAAGTAGAAAGGATGCTAGGCAACCAGTGGCCAGGAGATGTTTGGGATGAGAAGAAAATTGTCCACGAGCTTGGTGTTTATCTACACAATAGACTAATTATGTTTTCAGTCAGGTCCATGGGACAGGAGTCCCACAGAGCTGCTCAGCATGTTAGTGTCTGCCTGCCAAATCCTTTCTTTTCCTCCTCAAACACTTCTTGGTTCGCTTAATTGATTTGAATTTCTCTATGAGAAATCTCAGCTTTCAGTTCCAGATGTAGAAGTGGACATCTTCAGATACCTCTCATTCCTGGGGGAATCCTTTGTTTGAAATGCAAAGCTTCTCTTCTCTCTACAGTTTCTGACTCCATCAAGCACTTGCTGTTGCTTTTGCCACTCCCGCAAACTTTGCTTACATTAACTTGTTTCCCAGTTCTGTGTAACATAGCTTGCAAATTAGACAAAGACAAAAGATGCTCTTGGTGTCTGCTAAAGTTGGACTTGTCTCTGATAGAGAGGTGCATGCAGCAAAATGTCTGCCTCATTAGTAAAACACACTTGCATTTTCTGATTTTGTGTGTGTCTGTTTCACCATAAAATCTTCAGCCTGGGGAAGCAGACAGTAAGCAGCTGTAGCTGAAATAGTAGCACTGTTGAGCATATGTTGTAAAAATGAATGGTAATGTTGTTAAATATCTTGTTCTAAAAGCTAAGATTAAAAAATACATTCAATAAAAAGCTTCCATTTCCACTTGCTAGTAAGAGCTTTGAGCTGAATGTTGTGTCACTGTTACAACAGTATTAACAAGGCAAGTTCCAACAACAAACACACAAATCTCCTATGTACACATCTGCAACAGACTGAGAGCACAGTGGGGGTTAGTATCTGTAGCCTGCTCTGTTCTCAGACCTCTACCAGTTATGACAGTTACATGGCAGGATGCGCATAACAATCAACTGCAGTGGTGTCCTGATGTCAATTTTCTCAGCCCTGAGAGTAGTTGCTGCTTTCGGCTCGCGGGTGGGGAGTGTGTTAATTCTCTTCACAGCTCTGTCTGATGCGAGATATTTGCAGACTATTTCCTATTACATATGCATCTTCAGATCCATCTGGGAAAAGCCTTGTTTGTAAGATGGAGAAGCTGTCAGAGGTGTCAGGCTGAAGAGGCAGGTACAGTCAAAGGTCACAGTCTTGGGTAGGTGACATTAGCCAGAATTTGGAAAGTGATCAGATAGGAAATGAGCCTAGGGAAAAACAGTACAAACTCTAAATGTGACATTCTTAGCTTTGGGGTTGGGGAGGAGTGCTGGAATTTCCCTGGTTCTTATTTTCCTGTTTCGTTTTTGTGTCTTGCCACAGATAACTAAAGTTGTACCTTTGTTCTGTCATGGGTGATGGGCTTTTCTTTTGCTGTTGTATCTGAGCTGCATCATGGTATCAGGCACAGAGAAAGAGAACTGCTCCATAGGCAGGCTGATTTATTTCTTTGGACTTGGTCCAGTATATCACAATGAAAGAAAGGAAAAGGTCACACTGTAAGCTTAAAAACTAAGTCTATGTGCACAAGCTGTTGTCAACCTGTTGGCTCCCAGCTATTCTTGCTGTGCACCGCTCATGTGCAGCGCCATGTTCCTGCATATTTGTGTGCGTGTTTGAAAGAGGAGCTGGTATGTGCTGGAAGAATGCTTGTACAGCCACAGTTGAAGTCAGATGGACTGGGTTGTTGCTGGAAGGACGACGAGAAGTGCTGCCTGGGGATTAGTTTGCTTAAAGCCTAAAGAAATATTTGCAGCAATTAAACTTTATGTTAGTGCTTCTGATGCTCATACTCAGTTGCAGAATTGACCATTTACAACAGGCAGCTACAGATGTGCTGAGGAAGATGTGAGATTGTCTTTCAGTTGAACCAAGTACGAGAAGCATGAGCACTGATTGCCCCCAGAGCAGGGAATAGAACACAGATACCTCATTCTAATCAGTAACTACAAGATTTGTCACCCTAAAGAGCGATTTATTTACCTGATGATGCTGCTAGCACGTTAGAACATTTGAAGCCATAGAACTGACTGTGGTGAAGAGCTGTGGACCAGCAGTCAGCAGATGGTGCTGCAATGCCGTTCTGCCGCACTGTTTGAACAGGCTCTACAAGAGCTTGGAAACCCTGCATCACTCCTTGGGATTCTCTGCCAATTTGTATGTTCCCACACTACCCTGAACTTGCTCATGCTCTCTTCCTGGAGCTTAAACTGACAGGATTTTTGATGGGGGATTCAAAATGTGCAAGCATTATGCTCTGGGAAGTGATTACTGCATGAACAGCTTAATCCCATGGGAATGAGCTAGCTCCCCATATTACAACAACAATCCTGTAATAGTTCTGACATGTCATTGTCACCATCAGACTGTGAAAATGTCCAGTGGTTGCTTGAGTGGATTTCATCCATGACTGCCAAAAGCATGTGGGACCCCACAGGTCCAGTGCTATGTGATATTTTCCTTAATGCTATTTGAAACAAGCATAGGCCTGTTAAATTTGCAGAGCGTGGAAGAGTTGTGGTGTGTAAGTCTAAAGAGGGTGGGAGAGGCCTGAGAACAGTCTGCAAGGGTCATTGCAAGGAAGAAAGAAGAAATTCATCCTTTGTTTTTATGCTGGATAAGACACAGTGTTCTGGTCTCAAACTACAGCAAGGAATGGAAGGAAAAATACTGCAGCAGTGAGGAAGTGCTAATAGATCACCTGGAGAGCAAAGAAATAAGTTCCTGGAGTGACATAGTGAGTACTGAGCTTCCAAGTGGAAGTTGGTGACTCTCCCCAGCCCTATTTTCTGTGTTTCTCTGAAAACCCACTTGCCGCAAGGGGCTGCCTTTGCCCTCACAGAAACTTTGCTCAGCAAGTTGCTCCTGAGCTGAGCTGTAGGAGTGAGCAGATGCTGTTGACACCTTAGGGGCAGCATGTCCTCTCCAGGAACCTGCCTCTTAAAGACCAGCCAGTTCATATTCACCAAGCCTGGATCCAGGGTTAACCTGGCCCTGGAAGGTAGGCACCACAGTGCAGGTGGTTCATCCCCAAGTCAGCTGCTCTTGACCTGTTCCTCCCTGCACTGCTGCCGTTAGAGGAGTCCAATCACCAGCAGCATGATGAGTTTGCATCTCGCCTTCATGGACTGCTGTTGCAGAGTTACTCACAGGCAAGCTTCTTCCTCTTTTTCCTTGGAAGCAGGGTGTCATCCCTGCATCTCACTGTGTCACTACCTCACTTCTCTGTAGTCTCCTGTACTCAACCAGCAAGGTTTGCTGTTGTCTCTTGTGCCAAGATACTTGCTGTCTGCTGCTGAAGACAGCTGCCAGCTTCTTGTGTCCTTCCCAGAGCATCCCTGTCACTTGTACTCAAACCTTGGTGGGGGGCACTGTTACATATGCTCCCAGCGTGCTGCTCATGGTGATAGGACACAGTCCTAGTATGGGGATAGTTTTGATAAATCCTTGGAGGCAAACATCACAGGTCAAACTGCTTTTACACAGCCTTATGGGCAAAAGACAGACCTAGATGCAAGACTTGGCTCTGGGTTGTTACTTCTGGTTCTCTGCCCTTCTCTTTGAACTTCTTTCCACCTTCCTGCAAGGCATTTTCAGGGCTAGCAGGGTCAGTTTTGTGGAGGGCCTCTGGGCACACAAGGGAGCCCTTCGTTGGGATTGCACTGAGGTGTTTAGAATGGGGTAGAAAGTCATTTTCACACCAAAATGTGCTTTGAATCAGGAATGATACTTCTCCTGGGAGGAGCAGGCTTTGTCAGGTGTGGAGTCTGCAGGAAGGAGCCATCTCTTAGAAGGATAATAAAGGGCTAATTAATGGTTGCCATTACTCCAGGCTTAGTCCTAAAAGCAAAGCCAAGATGTGACAGAATAAAAGTGAGAGGCCAAGAGAACCCTCCAAAACCTCCCTAGAGTGTGGCTCCTCTTCATCAGGGACTGTAGTGGTAGGGTAAAGGATAACGGGATTAAACTTAAACAGGAGAAGTTCAGGTTGGATATAAGGCAGAAATTCTTTACTGTGAGGGTGGTGAGGCACTGGAATGGGTTGCCCAAAGACGTGGTAAATGCTCCATCCCTGGCAGTGTTCAAGGCCAGGCAGGACAGAGCCTTGAGCAACATGGTCTGAAGTGAGGCATCCCTCCCCATGGCAATGGGGTTGGAACTGGATGATTTTAAGGTCCTTTCCAACTCTTAACTATTCTCTGATTTAGCCATATGTCCTGTAGCTGAAAGGGGCAAGGGGAAAGGGATACAAGCTGATCCCAGAAATAGGTTGGTGCCAGTAAATTCGAAAGGGAGATTCCAGAGAAAGAGGAAGTTAGTAGAAAAAGCCTGGAAATTTAAAATAGTGTTATAAAAATCTTTTGACTCAGCAGAGGCAGCCCAGGAAGCGGTGATCAGAGCCCGCTATGCAGAGGAAACTAAAAGAAAGAAATAGAAGCCCATGATAATCCCAAAGGAGATTGGATGTGCTTAAATACTGTGCTTAAAGTGACCATGTTTCTGGGATGTGGCAGCAAGGACACATCCAAAAAGGATACTCGAGGAAATTGGTAAGCAGTCCTATTACTCGGTGATTCCAGACTGAATGTTTGAGCTGAGCAGGCTGAGGGGTTTCAAAGTGAAGCAGTTAATCATGTACAAGCCCCACAGCTGCTGAAATCACCTTCAGTCCTTGGGGGAGCAAGTGAATCTAGCATTTGTCCTGGGAATACAGCAGGCAGCTGCCATCCATCCAGGCTGAGGGTATTTGTCCAGCTTTGTAGAACATTTGATTCCAAAATAACATTGTGGTTAGTGACACCTTTTAAAACAGACTGAAATGCCTCTGTGAATTGGCTCTTGTAAAGACAAACCAGTTCAAATTCAGAAGGAAGCTCATACCTCTAATCTGACTTCTCAAACGTGCTGTTTGCACAAGAGGACTGCCACCCATCTGAGTGGTGATGGTGTTTTATCTGCCCTGCTTGGGTCAGAAACCTGCATGAGAAACTTTCCTGTCATGCAGGAATGTAATTTCACATTTTATTTGTATTCCCAGCCAGTTTCTAGTCATTATACCAGCAGTCTCTCTTCCACCCTTGGTGTTGGCTCTGATACATTCACACACTCAGTCCTTCATTTTCCTAACCCTTCAACCCAAACTGTTTTGCATTTGACTCTTCTCATGTTGTACACCTCCAAGGTCTTGTCACAGTCTTGTGTTTTGTAGCATGTGTCTTTCCCTGCCCCAGCCATTTCCAGCTGACAGCCTCTCAAACTGGAATGGCTGTTCCTGTTTTCACTTGTCTCCAGCAGCATGATAGCACAGTCTGCATTGCTGAATCAAATCCCTTCTCCATTACTCCAGTCCTCAAGGTCATTATAATTTTTCTGTGTGATATCCTGGCCTCTTCTAGACTGATGATAGCAGCTCATTTTGCCTCATCAGCAAATTCCCTTTGCATTCTCCTGCTTCTTGTGCTAAGATCATTAATGCAAATGTTAAGCAGGATAGCTTTTGAGGCAGAAACTCAAGGAATTGGACTGGTAAAAATCTTTCAATCTAACACACCTCCCTTCAGCTGAAGCAATTACCATGCCCCTTTCAGGCAGCTCTTTGCCCACTTTACATTTCACATGCCAGACACATCTTCACATCTTCTCTATCTTAGCTAATAATTTGCTATGTGGCACGATTTTAAATGTCTCACTGAAGCCCAGACGAGTGGGAACTGCTGCATTTCCTTCATTTCAAGTATCTGCGAACTTATGAAAGGAAGCTATTAGGTTTGTGTTGGTGTGTGTAAGGACCACTACATGATGTAGTGTATGTTGTATCTTACGTGATATCTGATGATCAGGAGAGGGGAGATCAGTGGGAGGCATATCTCTGCAAAATATGAGGTTATTTACGTTAATGGGGGTTGGAGAAGACTGGTTTAACAGAGTAGGTTGATGGAGCAACATGCTATCAGATTATATTCCTCCAGGAGGAATGTGAAATTCCCATTTCTGTTCCTAATATCAAAGAAACTGCAGCTACTTGGGGTAGAAGAAGACTTCTGCTAATTTTTTTTGAGTTTATGGACAGATTTTAAAGGTACTGGGTCCTGGGTATTTTGCCTGTGTGATGGGAAGTCTCTGTTCCATTCCTCTTCAATCACATTCAGGTCCCCCAGTGTCGTTTTCTTCAGAAAATGAGACTTAACATCTTATGTTCTAGAGCTAAACTTGGGTGCTGCAAGTCCAAGGATTAAGCAGAGTACTGGAGTGCATGGAGGATGGAATGGAAGCTAATTCTCTAAATGCCTAAATTTTGTTGTAGAAACCATCTGGATGGTCTGGAATGTCACAGTCATCTCTGGTAATTCTGAGTCAGAAATGGGTAGAACTGACACAGAAGGCTTTGAGCCAGATGATGAAAGCACTGAGTGAGTGGAGGTGAAAGATTGATAAGAGTGGGGCAAATAGATGAAGGGACCTTAAAAATAAGCATTCAATATTGATTGTTTACCGTTTCATGCAGAAAGAAGAAAGGCACATCTCCATTGAAAGAGAAAAATATTAATAGAGGGCAATGTTTTGACACAAAGCATAATCAACATGTGAAACTCTCTGCCAGAAGGTCTCATCAAGGACAAAAAGTGGAGAAGAAAGAAGCAATTGCTATGAGATAACCCCAGATATGTGAATTTAGAAAATTCTTTTATTTTTAGCCTGTTCGCATGGAAATAGGGCTTATGCAATCTGCTGTCTGGGTGCAGGAGGTAATAAGAGCTGGTGTCTGCAACCTCAAAACTGAAATCACTTCTTGCAGTCACACAACATCTCTTTAAAGCCCTGTCAATGCGTTCATGTGGGCAGGAGCAGATCTCTGCAGAGGTAGAGCCATTGGTTCTACCAGTTTGCAGAGATGGGCTGTAGGTCAGTACATCTGGAAATGAGCCTATGTGCTCTTGCAAAACCAAACCCAGCCCTGGTGAGAATTAGCCTTGAGCCCTGAATCCTGCTCAGCTCATACTGCATTTCTCTTCCCTGGTTTTCTTTCCAGAAACTAGAAAATCTTGCCATAAGGAACAAGGGGTGCTTGAGGCCTTGGAGTTAATATGGGAAGTCTGGAGCAGGTGAGAGAAGCAGAAGCTGCAGTCACCTCTGGGTGAAATACATCCCCTGGGCTGGTCTCTAAGCTGTCAGATACAGAGCTGAGGGTCCCTGAGGTTTGGTAGAGCTGTGCTGGGTGGCTGCAGGACCTGCGGTGTCAAGTTGCCCTCCTCCAGTTGGACCTCACTAATTCCATGATGTTTTTCTGTAATCTCTTGCTTGGGGAGAGATTCTTTACCACAGGATGGTTTGGGTTGGAAGGGACCTTAAAGGTCATCTCGTTTTGTTCTTACCACTCTCTTTCCTTGCAGTCTAGGGTAGAAGCCAATCAAGCTGGGGGAAGAAGAGCTCTGTCTTTGATCCAGTACCATAGAAACATCCCTGTGCTGGGTTGTGGGTCTTTGTGCAAGGCATTGTGCAGGGTCCTCTGAAGGAGAAGGTACATTTAGGAATTTGAATTAAAAACTATCAGCAGGGACTGATTTAAGAATTCCACTTTGAATGTGGAGTTACTCTCATAAAACAAGGATCGGTGCCAGCTTACTGTGGGGTGAGTCTGGTGGTTTATCTGTCCTTTCCTTGTAACCTTAAGCCACTGGATCCCTTTGCATAATTTTTATCAATGGTGAGTGTCACTTCCCAGACTGAGGTTTCATAATACCCTGTGGTTTTCTCTACCCCTGATTAGGACTGTGGTGTTGGCAGCTTCTTTCTGCCTGTGGTTTCCTTCCTGCTGATACATGGTGAAGGCAGAAGGGCCGCTGTGATCGTTTTAGTGCTGCAGAGCACAGGGCCCCACATATCTGGCAGCCTCTCCTGAAGAGGTGCAGAGAGCATCCCTCTGCTCTGACCCAGGAATCAGCCTGCTCCTGCTAGCTACCAGGGATTTGTCCTGAGGGTAAACCCTCTGCAGAGCTGGGGAGGCTTTCCTAAGGAGGTCTGCAGACTCAGGCAGTTGTCCAGCTTTCCTTAGGCCTGGGGACCAGAAGCAATGCTGCCCTCTTCCAATGACAGAGATTGGACTTTGTCTTCTCTTCTGGTCTAAATGAATCTTGTGACATTGGCTGGCTGCCTGTTCTGAACACGGGACTTTCTTGCCGCTCTCTTCTCACTCTTGTATTGCTTACTTCTTGAAATGAGAGGCCCTAAGAGGCAAGTTCCTCACCCCAGGACTGAATAAATCTGGGTGTCTGACCACACACTGTCCATGATGTTCCTGCCTGCGCTCTCAGTGCAGCCCTTCACATGTTACCATGCCTTGACTTGTCCCCCTCTGCCTTGCCAGCAGATCAGTGACCAGTCCACTCTTTTAATCATGCTCACAGCCCCTGGGGTAGTGTGGGTTTTAGACTTTAATTCCCTCATCTTAAGGAGACACATGTAAGGCAGTGCCAAAAGCATTTGATAATACAAGCCTCGTGCCATGTTTGATTATCACTGGCTTTCTGGTACCTCTCCCACTCCATATGAGCTTGCCCTGCTGATCACCAGTGATTCAGAGATGGCCACAGCCTGCTTGGGAGGAAGTTAGGGGAATCTGGGATCTTTATGCTTGACTACCCCTGCCTTATCTACCTCTTCCTTACTTATTTGTTCTTTTCCCTTTTCCCACCTGTGTGCAAACTTTATTGTGTTGAGTACTTGACCATAACCTACTGTTTTGTTTGTTGTTGACAAGACAAAAAGAATTGCATCTTTAACTACTACTCCCCTTCCTAGGTACTGGGCTTTTACTTTCTTCTGGTTTTCAGAGCTGGGATTTCTGGTCTCCTGTGTTTCCTCCTCTTCTGTGGTTCTCCGCTGGATTAGAAAGTCATCTCCTTCCAGAGATCTTCTATGGCAGGAGAAATGAAAACCATAAGTCATTTCTTCACTCTCCCTTTACATCAGTTCCTTATATTGAATTCCGTAAACACACTGACATGCAAACTGACTGCTTTTGCTGAACTGCAGTTTTGTAGAATGTGTTGAAATATCCTGGATTCCAGTTAGAATGAAAAGTATTTCACCAGCATCTAGGAAGAAATCCCATCCAGCTGTCATCTAAATGGAGAACTGAAAGCTTGACCAACCACTTCTGCACTAAAAAGGAAATATTTCTGTCATTTCCAGCAGAAATAATCTGTGCAGTTGTGAGGTTTCGTATGTGGTTCCTAACGGATGACAAACTTTCCTCTGATAGCTGCTAAAGCTGATGCCCACAGGTCATCACACTTCTCCTTGTCATTGCGGTGATCTCAGGGTGTGAGATAACTCCTTACATCCTGGCATTTGTTGTTTGCCATTGCTACTCTCTTGCTTATCCCATCCCCACCCTTTTTTTTCTGCTTGGGCAGGCAAAGGGGCTCCCACTAAGCCAGCATTGCCCACTGCCATGGCTTGTCCCTGCCTGTGACTCAGTTCTTCTGTCCAAGCCCAGCTCACCCCTGCCTCAGGGCTGCTCTTGTCAGTCGTATCTCCCCCTGGGGTTTGGGCAGCTCAGCACCTTGCTCCTACAGTGGACCCAGAGGGCAATTGCTGGTTGCCTTCATTATAACTGTCTCCTGTGTGCTGATGTTCTCCCTTACACATCTCCTTGTTAAACAAAGCAAAGCTGGCTCTGGTGAGTGCCTGATTGATGGCAGAATAGGGTGGTTGGAGGGCAAAGGTCTGGGGTAGGCCTCCGTGGGAGGCACGAGAGCGTTAATTTAATGTAGTGGCATTAAACCAGAAAAACTCATACAAATCTTCAGTCCTCTGAGAAACTGAGCCTTTTCCTTCTGCTCTTGTGTATCCAGAGGCATTTGACAAGCAGACGCATTTAGTGCAGGTACTACCTCTCCTGCAAGCCCTTCTCAAATGCCTCAGATGAAGACATAAGTCACCAAAGGATTTAATCATTTGTAGCCCTAGGTACAGAGTGGCTTAAGCAGAAATAGCTGAAACACAGCCAGTTGAAGAAGGGAGCTGGAGGGGTTGTTTCTGTTCCTTCCACTGCCCAGCACGTCAGTGCTGCCTACCTCCTCCTGAAGGTCTCCAGTGAGATGATTTACACCCGTTCTCATCTCTGTCTCATCTTGCCTAAAAGAGACTATCATGGTTAGGTGAAAACCTAATCCTACACCTCCTCTCAAAGAAGAGATGCTCAGAGGGATGCATCCTTCAAACAGGGACCCCCTGACAGCAGGAAGTTTAACCCTGCACATGAACAGGGAGCACTGCCCCTGCCATGGGGTGGGGATGGGTACAACTATTGCTCAGCATCTCCATGAGTTAGACTTTTCGCTTGAGTCAGGGCAGCAAGGATTAATCGTGCCAGAGCAAGGGTCAAGAGGCAGGGGTTTGTCTGGGAGCTGGGCTGCAAACCCTTTGTGGCACCACAGCGCAGCATCAGGGCAAAGCCAGTAAAAGGGGGGAAAAAAGGAGGAAGGAACAAGTTGAGCAGTAATTTCTGGATGTGCACCAGTGGGGTGCTTGGGAATTATCCTCTGGGATTGCAACTGCTGCCACTTTTCAGTCGTGCTGTGATCTGCTGGAGGTTTTATCTGCAAGGCTGCAATGAGCTGATCTCAGGGGGCACCACCAGAATCCTCTCTTTCAGCTCCTGCTTTTAACTCCCTATCTCCTGACACACATGAATCTGCTTTGGGGGGGCTAAGCCTGTAGAGAGACCTTAAATTGGATTAAATTCTCCTGCATGAGCGGAAGTGGGCAAGCAGTAACTGCAATAACTTGACTGTCAGGAGATTGCAGACCGCAGCTCAAAACTCAAGATTCTTGGGGAGGTGTAAATCCTCTATTTGCTCTGGGGACAGAGAGGGTGGCAGGCTAGGTTGCAGCCTGAGCCCACTGCTCCAGCCCTGGAGTGGGGCGAGAGTCCAGACCCTACAGGTCATCTAGTCCTCCATGTCCCTGCAACCTCTGCAGCCTGAGGATAAAGCTTTTGACTGTATTACCAGCAAAAAGGGGATAAATGTGAGACACCCCCCACCTCCAATGACTTCCAGCTCAACACCGCCTTGATCCTACCTGATCTTTCCTTGCCTACGTGTTCAACCAAGAATGAGGGCTTTAATTGCATGTGCAATGCATCACTATGGAGCTAACTCTGAATCCCCGCTGTGACCAGGGGAGCAGGGTGCGAATGACTGTGCCAAAACCGGGGCTAAGCTGGGAGTTTTCTCCTGGCAGTGTTTTTTTGCCAGCAATAGCAGCAGAGCCTGGGGGTGTCCATCCACAGAGCAACTCCTCAGCCCCCCAGCACAGCGATGCTGCAAAGCAAATCTCTGCCTGAAGCTTGCTGGTGTTGCTTCAGAGCTGCCTGTTTGGGATTGCCATTGGGGCTCTGGCCATGGATCTTTGTGCCCCAGCCTGGCTCATGGCTGGTTGGGGATTCTTGCAGCAGTGGCAGGGTTGGTGCTGTGTGGTTTGGGCACCCAAATGGAATCTGAAAGTTGCAGCCCCGTGGCCAGCACTTCCCTTTCTGAGGTTTCCTTCTCCAGCTCAGCAAATCCGGGTGCTCTGACATAATTTCCCTGGTATCATGGACTCATGCTCTTTCCTTGAAACCCTGAGCCCACCCTGTGGCTGGAGATAAAAGGAGGGCATGGCCACAGGGCCGAGCATTGTGCAGAGCCTTGCAGACCCCAGCTCCAGCCGTGCATGCAGATCCCTCAGCTCCACAGCACCATGAAGGTCTCCGCAGCCGCTCTGGTCACTCTCCTCCTCGTGGCTGCCTGCTCCCCATCCGAAGCCCATCTTGGTGAGTCCGGCATTGCTGCATCCTCCCTGGGGCTCACTGTGCCATTGCTCCATAGGAGCTGCTGGACCAGACTGAGAGCTCCATCCCAATCAGCAGGGGGAGGGTTGGGAGCAGGAGGCCAATTCTGGGACCCAGGGAATAGGACACAAGAAGAGACATTGGAGTTGGCTTGGGAGCCCCTGTGCCTGTGGTCTCACCAGGGTTCTCTGTCTCTGCCCTCACAGATGGTGTCCCCACCACATGCTGCTTCACCTACCACCAACGCCCCATCCCACAGCGCCTCATCGTCTCTGCCTATATCACCAGCAGCAGCTGCAGCCAGCCAGGAGTGATGTGAGTACCACTGGGGGCTAAGGGGTCGCTAGCTCGGGCAGAGGGATGGGGAAAGAGCTGGGGACCTATTGCGGGCACCCCACTGTCCTGGCTGAGCACTCTAACATGGGACTTGTCCTGGCAGCATGGTCACCAAGAAGAAGGAGCTGTGCACAGATCCCCAGGAGGCCTGGGTGCAGACACGTCTGCAGCACTTCCAGAGCTTGAAGAACTGATCCTTCCCCACTGCCACCCGTGATGCCCCTGGTGCTTCCCCAGCCCCAGGTACACATGAGAGCACATGGACTGCAGCCTTCTTCAGCAGGAAAGTTTATTCTATTTAACTTATTTAAACAAAGTATTTTTTGCTAAAAAAAAAGAAAAAAAAACTGTATCAAAGTAATAATTTAAACTGAAAATAATTTAAACCATATCAAGCTGCTTGTTAATGAAGAGTCAGAAGTTTTGATGCCTAAATAAAGTGCTTGTGTTGTCAACCCCTTCGTGTGTCTCTGAAGATCCTGCTGGAGCCCTGACATGAGAGACAAGACCCATGGTGACACCATTGCTCTCCACCCATCCTGGGTTCACTGCTCTCTCTGGAGCAGAGCAGCCTCAGCCCCACAGCATCCCTCATGGTGCTTCCCACTCCCCAGCCTATGCTGAGCTCCGGTGTCACCCATGGGGTGGCACCAGCATCTCAACTGGGTGACCAGTGCCAGCTCCTATTTGGGAAGAAGCCTGGCATCCCCTGTGGTGCCAGGAGGAGGTTGGGGCCACTGCAGCAGTAACATCTGCTCCAGTGTCCAGTAGGCCTTGAAGTTTGATAGTGATGGGTTTATGCTGGGGGTTTCACACTTCACATTCGATGGTTGGCTGCTGTTTTGTTAATGAATGTGTCCAAAAACTGTCTGGCTTACCAGTAGCCCCAAAGCCACCAGTTCCTCTGAGCATGTTTTCCTCCAAGGGAGCATTTACTGTACGTGCATGGAATAAGATAAGTT
>JASSUY010003539.1:0-15277 GCA_032466535.1 Forpus xanthops | reverse complement strand
CCTGTGCCAGCGCTCAGCACCCTCACAGGGAAGAGCTTCTGCCTTAGATCTAACCTGAACTTGCCCTGTTTCAGTGTACTTGTCCTATCACTGCAGTCCCTGATGAAGAGTCCCTCTCCAGCATCCTTGAAGACCCTTCAGACACTGGAAGCTGCTCTGGGGTCTCCATGCAGCTTCTGTTCTCAGCCTGAACAGCCCCAATGTTCTCAGCCCATCTCCATACAGGAGGTGCTGCAGTCCCTGATCATCCTCATGGCCTCCTCTGGACCACAGACCATGTCTTTATTTGAGCTCAGGTACATGAGCACCTTCAATAAGCATGTGACAGAAAATCTGTGCCTAACCCAAACCTCACCCAATGCAGTTACTGCATGCAGCACTCTCAGTGGATGTGACACATTCATGCTTCACAACTGACCCATTCTGTGAAGCCACAACTCCAGCACAGTTAAACTAACAGAAGAAGCAGTACTGGAAACTAATAAAGCACCATCTAAAAAGAAACAAACTTAGGAATGTCGGGAATGGTTTTCATTAATTCTTTCACATATGGTTCTTATTGCCAGCCCCAACCAGCAAAGTGTCTCTTATTGCTTTATAATAAGTAACAAGTGATTCCTATAAGGAGCTGCTATCACTGAAACCCAAACTCCAATATGGGATTTCAGTGCAAAAAAATTTACCTTTCATCTTAAAGTAAGCCATGTCTGCGGTGAAGTGATAAGCAAGATGGCTTTGATAGGCAATTCTAAACCCCTGCTGGTAAGGAACTGAAAGGAATCATCTTAGCTAGTGTCCCCGTAAGGCTGTGGCAAGCACCTGCTCATTTCACCCACAGCTTTATTAGGTTTTCATGGCATTTTCGTACCTCCTAAATACTGGATTTGATTGTAAAGTGTTGTCCTGGTTAATAAGAAAACCAAACAGATGGCTGAAAATAAGCTGAAAAACCAAAACCTGAAAAAGTCACTTCAGCAAAGGGATGGAAGTACACAGAACACTTCCCTCATTGGACTGGCATCACCAAGGGCTCCTGGCTCTATTACCTCTGCTTCAGCACGTACATAGATGCATAAAGCTAAGGACTAACCTTCATGTGCAAGAGATGCAACTCAACCCAACAGAGAGACAAAGGCTCTAAGGGAACAAAACTGGGTAGCGAGGTAGAAGGTAGGTGATGAACAGTGGCACCATGCATGGTGCGTACCAGAGGAACCTCAAGTGACTGCCCAAAGGCAGCTGAGGGCTGGGCTCCCCGTGCTGCTGCTGCTGCAGGGGACGGGACATCCTCGCAGCACAAATCACAGCGAGCATGCACAGACACAATACAGACAACACTACAGTAACTTCTGCTGCTAGAACAAATAAGATTCCAAGAACTAAAGGTGCAAACCCATATTTCTCTATGTTTTGGGGTACTCTATTATATCAACATGTTTCAGAGCAGGCTAACAGCTGAACAAAAATTGATTCCAGGATGTTGAAAGCTGCACAGAATTGATCTTCTACCCTATTATCTCACGCAAACACCTGCTAGGATAATTTGCAAGTTCACTGCATTTTCAAACTTATTTTATGCATATGTGAAGACACTGAAGTGTTTTCAGGTACATTTTCTTTGAAGCTTGACTGTTTGCACTGCAAGAGAATGGGTTGAGTGCTGCTAAGCTTATACTGGAAAGGATGGGAGGATCCTACACAACTGCAGTAACTGAGAGGTGGTACTCCTGCGGCAGCAAACACAATACAAAACTTAACACTGCCTTACATGAGCATACACTCAAAGCTGTCACAAATACACTCCTTGGTCCATCTAAAGCCAACCTTTGGAGGCTGAATCCTGCTAATTGCAGTTGCACCCATGTCAAAGGCAGAACAGTGCTTTCGCACTGAGCATGTTTCAAATGTTAGCAAATGCATTTTCCATGACAAGACTTTCTCCCCACCTCCCATATATACTTGGGGCCACTGCTGTCTGCATCACGTTTCTCTTTCATTCCCGCTGGGCTGAGAACAACCTATGGCATGTCACACATGGTGGATACCCATTCACCAGACCGTGAAAGCTCACATCTGCAGAGTAACACAACAGACAGCAGGCTACATGTACATCAAGGCCATGTAAGTTATAGGCACCAGGATGAGAGAACTGAAGGATGGACCATTCTGAGCAGAACATGGGCACTTGTAGCAGCACAATGGCAAGAATCAGGACTGAAGGTATTTAGCTGTATGCAGCCTGACTTTGTGAAAAGCAGTGTTTGTTAGAAAGGGGGTCTATTTAATTCTTGCAAAGCTACACTGCAGCTGGACACCAAGTCGTCAGTTTGCTATTTACAGGAACCACTACTGCACGTGTGTACTGCTCCACCACTGGTGTTAAACAACCCGGCAAAAAGGAAACACTTCTCCTTTGTACCCGATGCTCACACACCTTTTATCTCCCCTCTAGTCTTTGAAGGATGCTTTTGGTAGTCAACAACTTAAGAGTACTTTTAAATCTGCAGCTGAATCTATGAATTAGAAAGGACGACACCAATTGACCTGATGCTGAGTGTGCTTTCACTACAGTTTGTATACTGACTTCCAAAACAGTGTAGTGGTTTCTTTTCCTTTTGAAAAGAAAACCCAAAGGAGACCCAAAGTAAACAAAGTGCATATGTCATCTTGCTTATACCACAGGATTTGGAGACTACAGATTGGTTAATGAGCAGCAAGAAAGTATGAGACAGAACCTCTGTACATAGATCTACGTTGTGTACAGCATGCACTTGGGTTACATGCTTTAGTTTGGAAACTGCATGCTCCAGTACTCTGTGCAGCACATCAAAGCAGAGTAGTTTTGCAACACGAGAAGTGATTTCTTTTGTTAAGTCCCACCACGTTCACAGGTGGCTCCTTTTCCTGTCTAAACAAGCCAGCAGCAGCAGGTAGCCACAGAACGCAAGAGTCATCGGTTAAAGACATACACTTTACAAGTGATTCATTTTTCATTCGAGTGGCCTATATGAAAGCTTTCAGTCTCCGTTCATGTCTACTCAGGGTGTATATGTTACAATATTGGCAAGACAGAAAGCTGAGATAAATCTTTTAGTTGGCAGTTCTTCATAGTCTGACATCTCAGGCAACAATGCAGGGATTCTAGAACCTTAACACACGTTCCTCTCTGAGGAAACTGTGCATAGCAATTTAGTTAGGACTACCCCCAAATAATTCCCACATATGCAATGTATATATGTATACGTGCTTCCATGGTAAGAAAGCTGAAGTATTTATTCCAATGCTCAAAGTTTGGAAGAGACCATGCACTGATGCTCTACGTGACAGCGAAAAGCTAAGTAAAAGACCTGTGCGAGTGCTCAGTTAGGAAGCAGCCAGAGGCATAGCTCAGTTCTTACCTTGGCTGTTTTTTTCACGAGTTGACATTTTTGCTGGTTATGGGACAAAAATAAAATATCTTAAAACTATTTCTAAAGCCTCCCTCCCTCCTTCAGCTTGGCTGAAGACTGCCGCATAGGTCAGAGCCTCACACTGCTGCTCTCAGAGCCTCACACTGTGCACATGGCACACAGAGACACGAAGAGGGGCATTCTTGTTTCACAGAAGTAAAAGGAATTCCCCCCCCCCCCCATCCTTCATAAAGCTCCAATGTGAAGAGGCACTTCTCCATCATTTCAAAGATCTTTATACAGGTCTGGAGGAACATTTGGCCAGAGGAATTCTTGCAGTAAGTACGAATGCTATTTTAGCTCTCTAGCCCTGGTTCATGAGCATTTGTTCCCGTTTCAGTCAAAAGCAAAGTATTTCAGCTCCAGCCAGTATTTAGAAAGGAATGTTTATATTTACCTTGGCTGACGATGACATCTTTGTGCCTGGGGAAAAATACAAGATCATATTGTTAGGAGATGGGACACACTTATCAAGCCAACAGCATCTTGCCCATTATCGCATTTGGCAAGCTCATCAGACTCTGTGTATAGTGTAACTGGAGTGTAGGATACTAAGGAACTATTCTTGCTCATCTTGATGCATTTTTACCCACAGATTATTTTATGCACTTCAGTGCATCTTTTGAGTAACTTCAAGTCTTCGGCCCTCTGGCCAGGGTTCCTAAGAAGTGCTGTGATAACACGACAATACAAAAAGATTTTAAACATACATTATGCAGGGCATATTCCTTGTGCATGGAAAATTCCATGTGGAGAGAGCAGACGGGGAATACCCAAATGCTTTAAGCTGCCAAGCACCCTGAGGCCTGCACGCAAAGCATTTAACACCTGTCAAAAAGAAGCTGTCAGCACACAACACCACAGATTTTTCTAGGAATTAACCCCAATGGATACATGGATTAAATGTAAGCAAGTTGTAGTTTCACTTAAACCAGATCCATGGGGAATTACTGGATGCACAACGCAAAGGAGCGCGGCCGAGATGTCTCTCTTCACCAGAACTACTCACAAAACTGCTCCATCTTTTATTTGCAGAGGGAAGAAATCTTCATCTCCAGCATTGGCTACTTCTTACCAGAAAACCACTCCTTGACAGCAGCATGTATTGCATCAAGCCCCTCTCGAGCTCATTTGAAACGCAGCAGGAAGGTATGAGTGGCATTCAGTATTTTTAGCTGGATGGAGGTCACATTTTTGTAACAGCGACAAAGGTCAAGCACATGCCTGAGGAAAGTCATCTCTGGCTGTTGGGGGAACCAGCCCGCACCACGCTGCCAAGTGGGAAATGGAAGCTGGCTTCCCGGTCTTGCCTGCAGAACACTGGATGATGGGCTGCCATGTGAACCTGCTTACTAACGGCTTTATCAGGCTGATTTACACCTCAGATCCCGGGCTGGTAGCACAAAGCACATGTAAAACAGTTCTGTCCTGGGCCCATATTAGGGGCTGAATTCTATTCCCTTGCACAAGACCTGGGTAACTTCAGGCAGATTAGGCCAACATTACTTGACTGGGAATGATAAATGCTATATAACGATATGCCTTAGCACAGTATCGAGTAATTCTGTTAGAAACAGACCACACTGGATGTAAGAAATGAGTATTAATGTGTGCCTTGTTCTTCAGCTCAGATTTCAAACAGAAGCACTCTTTGCATTCATGGGCACACAAGCAGTACAACACCCGGTCTTCAGAAGACAGTCTACAACTGGTAATGTTTGAAGCTTTGTTTTCTCCCAAATACTTCTAAGACACAACAGCTACAGGTTATGAGCAGGCAACTTTATTGTTATAACTATTATAATAACAATAATTAAACCTAATCTTTCCTTGCCCAGTCTTTTGTTAGAATCCTGATTTTTTTCCCTGTATTAGACACTGTATTAGGCAGCATTTAAAGTCTCTTAGAAAATCTGCAGTCTCACAGGGGAATGAAAGAAGATGCATCTATTCTGACCAACCATGCCTGAACCAACAGACCAAAAAAAAAGAGGTCAATAAAGTAAAACTCATATTTTATTACTCGGAAATGCGAAGCATATACCACACTGTGAAAGGTATTTTAGCAGCAATATAAACCCCAAGAAAAGAATCTTGGTAAGTAGAAATCAAGACAAGGTTTTTCCATTTCCAAGTATTACCCTAGCAGGCTCCTGCTCTAACCTGAATGGCCAAAGGGCTTTGAAATTCCAACAGTGAAAACCAATTATAAAGGAAAAGAAATGCTTACAAAATACGTGAGCCATAATCCCTCACACAGCACTTCCCTGCTCTGCACAACTCTTCAGGCTAAGCAGAAAGCTTCCAGTAAATGTGCTGATATCCACACCCAAGATTAACTTCAGGTGGTTTTGTTCTTCACATTCCTAAGAAACAAGGAATGCACTTGCACTGCTCTTGTCTTTAAGTACGTATTTGACAGTCTTAGATGTAAGCTAAGGATAGCACTACAGACAGAAAGAGACTGGAAATCACTCTGAAAGATCTGAAGGGTTTTATTTGGCAGTGGAAGGGTTTTCAAGGAGTTCAGCCTTGGACCAGTTAATGGCTATTGGAATGAGGATTAAGGAGCAGACATGTGAAGTTTGCAGATGCCTTCAAGCTGGGAGCAGCTCTCAGTTCGCTGGGGGGATCTCAGCAATCTGAAGAGGGCTCAGCCAGAAAGTCAATACAGCAAGTTCATCAAATCAGCAAAATCACAACCAGGTCAAAGGGAAAAACGTGTGTGGCTATGAAGTGGGAAACCCAACTGGCAAAGAGGGTTAAGAACAAGAAGTCAGTCACTACAGGGGTCAACAACAGAGTCATAGCAAAGAGCAAACTCTTGCCCTTGTGCTGACAGGAGCAGAAGTAGCTTATTTGGTACTACTTGTCACCAGTGAGGCCTCCACTGATCAAACCTGCTACTGAAGAAGGGCACGAGAGGAATGTTGGGCTACAGCACATCACCTACTGAAGGGAGAACTGAAGAGAAGATCCCTGCCTGTTACCTGGAGCATGAAATCAGGATTCCATTAAACAGTTAATTTGAGAGACCTATGGGAAGCCTTCAAAGTATATTCTACAGTTAACATCAGAAGCAAATCCAGTAAATTAACTTCAAGGAAATATACTTGCATTTTCAAATCAGTTTTCATTAGGGAAAAAACATGGTCAGAAGCTTCACCACAGTGGCATTAAACCATAAATCTTAACTCAGAGTTCATCATTTCACTAACCCAAATGGGCAATATTAAAAAACATTTACACTAAAAACCTGCATTAGCAGTTAATAACAACTGTAAGATTCCACAGGCACGTGGAGTGACACATAAGCAGCTTATGCAAGTACTTACTCCTGGAAAAAAACAAAGACGCGAAAGGTCCTGGTATATGCATAAGTAGGTTCACTAAAATGAAGCAATTTCATACACGTAGTAATTTATATCTCTAACATTTTGACCCTAAAGTTCACTTCCTTTTCCCTACCAGGCTGATACATACTTATCTGCATTCTTTGCCACTTTTGATATTAATTTAGACGTTGATGCTACTCTCAGCAGCTTGTTCCGGCTGTCGTCTGAGCTCTCCCAAGCACTGTGAGGTTTCTCAGCAGTCAGAGATTTCTTTATGCTGGAAGAAACAGAAAGCCATGTAAAAATAACGAGCGAGTAAGAGCAGAGCAAGTGGAACTGGTATGCAACGGACAGGAAGCAGCAGGAGACAAAAGCAGAGCGAGGTCTTCCTTCAGCTGAAGCGTGAAACAGGGAAAAAAAGATTAGTCAGAAAGTTCTAACTGGATGAATGCAAACAACTGAGCAAGACAGTTGCCAAACGTTTTATCCTGTCCGTTTTCAACTGCCCTTAAGTACAGGCTTGAACCACCTCTGCACTTCATGACTACATTGCTAAGAAATTCCTGAAGGAGAAGAGTATGAGGCTAATTTAAAGAATAAACTAGGAAAACAGTCCCTTGCAGAAGGTAACAAAGGAAAGAAGAATTTTTTCCCCTGATTAACTGTTCACCAGCTTTAACACGCTGATTTCTGAGGCGGAACAGTTCCATCAGCTCAGTTCCCTCAGGCTGCTCTGCAGATCCTACATTCCAAACCACATTACTGGGTTTAAGCTTTTTGAAACAACTATTGCAAACTTCTTGCATGAATCAGGAGAACCAGGTTTGGCCCAAGGCTACAGATGATTCAAGCCATGAACGTGGACTCCAATGATCAGCAATCTTAGTCTAGCCAATTGACACGAATGGGAGCCTGCGAGTTTTGCAGCGACTTTATTTCACACTCATTCTAATTAGGGGAAACTGTCAAAAGTGAGCAAGCCCAAACGACTCTTCAGTCTGCATACGTCCTGCTAACAGTATCCTACTTCATCCCGTCAGAAATGCTTTTTGCAGGAGTAAGTCCTGAGCTGCAGCCCCAGGAATGGCAAAGCTCCTTCCACAGCACTGCAAGAGGCTGAAAGGTCCTGCGAGAAACCAGCTAATCACATCAAGTTAAACCAGGAGGAGATTGAACAAGGCGCTTATTTCCTTCCCACACTGCAAAAGATTAGTAAGCAAGAGTCCAGACAAACGTCTTCACAGGGAGACACCAGGCAGAAGAGCAACAGGCTGCGAGTTCAGCTTCAGACAACTTGAGAGTGTGCAAGACACGCAGACAGCCTTTATGGAGGGTTATAGCATGCACCAGTCAAGTGAGGGCTTCAATATTGATTAGAGCTGTGAATTCGAGCAATGCAAGACAACAATCTTGTGAACTACAGCAAGTTTCAGAAGAAATGGCTTTTGTTGAAGAGCCTGAGGCTCCTACAAGCAAAACAGTGAAAGAGAATTTCACACCTTCCATACAGTTGACCATGAGAAGAAAAAACACAACAGAGTGATCTGTAGAGTTCTGAAGCTCAGAAGTAATCACCCAAATCTTGAAATCAGTTTCCTTGACTTTAAAAAGCCACTAAAAAGTATCATTTTTCAGTACCTAATTCCCACTAAAATGAGTGGGAACTTGGAGGCGACCCTAAATACACTTCTATGGTCACGTCTATGATTTGGGTCTAAAAACAGAACTTCAATCACGTAAAGAATCAGAATCAAAGCGAGCCACCCTGCAACCTAGCAGGGACTGAAAAGGGAAGTGCTGCAAACAAAAAGCCAAATGAGCCACTTCATTGAGTAATCTGAGAAGAACAACTCCCCAGGAGCTGCAATGATACCAGTACTTAACAACTGCTGTTACCAGAGGGAGCAAATGGGCATGTGCAAAATACACTGCACAATTCAGCTATGCTGCCAGAACATAGGAAGTGTATTTTGTAAAGGATCGAGTCAGAGCTGTCATTCAATATTTCATAGTTTATAATAATGCCCGATTAGAGGGTTTCAATCACAGAAAACAACCCCCCACCCACTCATCTTCAAGATTTACTCATTAATTCATTTGTACGCAACTGCTCTGACGCAGTGCACGTCGAATGCATCTCCTTTAGCCCCCAAAATACCAGTCATTCACTTGCTCATCAGGTTGGACTAATTTCACATGACCTGCTGTCAGGTACGAGCTCAGTATCACTACAATCACTTTCTCATTCTGTACAGTGGTACTGCGAAAACCTTTTAGCTGGAGCAGAACTCTTGCTTTCCTGGGTTTGCCTGTGTGTTTGGAGAGGCTGGGAGGAGGGCTGGGGAGAAGGTGATGCTTGAGTTTGTGGACTTTGATCATTAGAATGAGATTCCTCTTTTTTTTCTTTCTGTCCTGGTGGTTTTTCCTTCTTTTTTTCTGTACCGCTGTAAAAAAAAAGTATAACAGAGGGGGGAAGAAAAAACAAAACAAGCAAATGAATTAAAAAGGTGGGAGAAAAAACCGACTGTGAGCAGAAGGGAGAAGCATGTAACAACTTACTATATATAATCACCAAAAGAACACCTTGATTATTTCCTCACTCTCTTCAGGCTAAATGTTTTGCTGAAATAAGACTTACAATAACCAAGGGGAGGAGGCATGGAAGGGTACATCCTGATTTTTCCTGCGCAGTTGCACTAATTTTGCTTTCAAAATGGGTACAACTTGGATTTGGATATGCAGGTTCTTCTTAAGAAGAACTTCTTTAAGGCCAGGCTGGATGTGGCTCTGGCCAGCCCAATCTAGGTGATTGCAGGGGGCTGGATTAGATGAGCTTTGAAGGTCCCTTCCAACCCAAACTATTCTGCACTTCTGTGTCCTTCATTTGCAGGGTCTTCTACACAAGTCTGCCACCCCTCACAGAAAAAGCATCCTCTGGTTCAGCTCATGGAAAACCTTCCCTTGCTGCCAGTCAAGGTTTAGCGCAAGCGAAAGCCAGAATTGTGACTGGCATTCTCTCTGATTAGCTGAAGCCTGCCTCTTTGTATTTCTGGATGCGCTTGGTACCACTTCTCTTTGCACTGTCACCAAAGAGGGAAATGCTGCTGCTGGACCCTGCTGGACTCTGATTGTAACATCATCACTGTTTGGATCTGTATCTCATTAATGTCAGATTGTCCTGCCCCTTCTTTAATGCCTCTGGGAAATCACAGCTAAGAATACATCTTTAATTTCATAGTGTTGTGTTTATTAGGTTAACATTGGAAACAGCTTTAAGCACATGTCATTAAGATCCCGAAATTCATTAAGAATCTAACCAAGGGGCCACTAAGTGAATAGAAAGATTCATTAAAAGGTTCTTCTAGGCAACAGCATGCTTTGTAATGTACTGAAGCACACAAAGCTGCGAGAGAGGATTATTCTGTAATGCATGGCCTAATTCTTTTATATAAGATTAAAACCCCATCTTTCAGTGAATATCTCTGTGAACAAATACAGCAAGATACAAGCACTGGCTAAAAAGAAAAATGCCAAACAAGAATTAACTTGCAAAGTAAAGAAATACTATCTTTCTGATGAGGAAAACCCAGATTTCTATTCCCTCTCACTAAATCCCCACTGAGCCATTGTATAATCACCATTGTGTTTCCGTTTATCTTTCCCCCCAAAACACTCAATAGCAGGAAGACAACATTCAAATTAATTAAATAAAAATGAGCCCCAGATTTCAATGTAACATTCACAGGACCCTCTTTTTGTCATTTCACTTAAAGCTTATCATCTACCACCACCGAGACAGAGCCCTCAATGCTTACTCTAGCTCAACTTGTCTAAACGCTTCCAAAGCAGCATTGAAAAACAGGTCAAAACATGACAAGCACTATGAACCTCAAAACACATTTGTGAAGGATCACTCAGGGTTTCTTCTGTAGGCCTGTGAAAAGTGGCAATATGACCCACTGAAGTTCATTTTGCCTTTCAGAACAATAGATGAAAACAGATCAGAGCTTTCTTGAGGATATCTATTAGGATCAAACAGAAAAGAAGCTTGAAGACCCGTGGGGTTTCGGTTAATAGTTTACAGCCAGCAGCCCCTTCTTCACTAGAAACCTTCAAATGAGTCTTTAATCAGAGGACTTGGCTTGCATTGCAAGCACATGATGCACTCTTAGAGCTTTCTGCAGTCCATGGCAAGAAGCTCAGTATAGCAACATCAATGCATGGAATCTCTTGTCACTAAACAAGTGCCTATTCCTACTCCGACAGGTACATCCCTGGACCTCTGCATGCACTCTCTCATGAACGCCAGTTTCTCACAAGGTTCAGCTACGAGGACAGAGGTTTTTGGGAGGTTTGAGAGTTTACAGTTTCATCTTTCAGGAAGACACGCGTCCGATTTCCCCCTTCCCTCTACCTGGGGACTTCAAAACGTCTGACAGGAAAAGCGATGAGGGAAGCAGGAGGAGGGGGAACACACAAACAGGATGACTTCTGCATCTCCAGCCTGTGCACCTGCGAACAGCTTGATCTGATCCATCTCCCAGAACCCACAGGTTCAGTGTGGGAACCTCTTCGATGTTTCACCAAGTTTGTGCAACAAATAAAACCAAATCAAACCCAGCACCTTTTCCTGTGCGTTTCTAAACAGCAGTAGTTCTGGGAAGCAACCACTTAATGCATCCAAACGTTCCTTCTAAATCCCAACTGGATGAGGGATTTCTTCAGTCTACACATGGGGAGTTGTGAGCTATTAATACCTGTCTTAATTTTGCAGCATCCCACAACCAGCTGATGTTCTCCTTTGGCCTCCCTCTTCACTGGGACAAATGTTAGGAATAGGCACTTTCCCCTTACTTTGTTAAGGGAAGGAGACTGCTCCTGACATTCACCTCCATTTCTACCAGGAACACTATTTGGTACTGGACAGTTGTGCTGTTATTAGAACCCCGCATCCACAAAGCCTGAGATGAGGCATTATCCTTCTCCTTTCTTGACCTGGTGATTTTACAGAAGGGCAAGTCTATTTTCTTCCAAATAGCAAACAAATTCCATGGAAGAACGCATAAAGACAAGAGAGTGAAAGGAACTGCTGGAAAGATACCTAGAGATTTAGACCTTCCTGAAACAAGAGAAGGGAGTCATGTTCCTCAGCTTCACTGGAAGCACCAGAACATGCCCTGGCAGTTATGTGGGGACCCAGGGAGAGCTATCCTCTGCATGTTAAGGTTTCCCTCATTTGGCCTCTGCAGGTCTCCTTTCAGAGACCGTAACTCAGACGAAAGAGATGCTGGTCACTCCCCTCTGCTTTTCCTCCATAGTTGAGAGTTGAGCCGCCAATGAATCAAGGTGATTCAGCACAAAGGCAAGCTGAACACCACAGCAAGTGGGCTGGCTCTCATCAAAGTGCCAAGAGGCACACGGCTAAGATTAACGAACAGTGCTAAGTAAGGAATCCCTCCTGCAGGAATGCCTCTTGTCCCAGTGCCTGTCACACTGGCAACAGCGGCACACAGGGACCACTTCCTGATTTAGTGCCGGAAAGTGAACACAAAGAGTCAATAAACAGATAGGCAATGTGACACAGCGAAGAGCGAAGAGCAAGGCATTACCCTTGCTTTCCAAAGGGCACTAAAGCTGATTCCGGCTTGCCCTCATGTGGTTTGTATTTGCATGCAGCATTTTTATCCCCTGAAGTATATCACTTGCCTGTCTTGTATAGCGCAGTAGTTACATCCACACTAGAAGATAAAAAAGCCACTGAGTTACCAGAGTACCCTACAGAGGCCAAGAATTTGTTCCCATAATTCACCACAGTTACACATTAGAGTATTCTCTGCCCTGTGGCTGCATCTGGAGGCCTGCTCTTCCCAGCAAGCAGGAATAAGTGCAAAACCTACTGATTAAAGAAGGCATGTACTCACTAACAGACCCGCCGAAGAGCGGTTATACAAACACTGTGCTTACCACGTGCAAGTGAAAACATGACATAGAGGGGGAAAAAGGCTATTGTTTGGTTCCCAAACAGTGTTATTTCTATACATCTGAGATCCAATACAGATATCCTTCATAAAACTCAAGTAGCCATATTTTGGGCTAAGATGTCAATACAAAGTGGTAAACTTTTACCTTAAAACAATTCCCTATTGTTTCACAGCTCTTTTGCTATTGCCTACTATTTACCCTGCAGACAATGAAGTCAGTTTTGTCTTTTCATTTCCCGGATAAAAGAATGAAGATGCAGGTGAACACCAGAAGCAAAGATGCTCCATTTGCATTGGAAATAGCTTTGCCTGTTCTGTCCCTTGTGCATTTTGGATACTGAACCCTACAGAAATACTCTCCATTTAGGAATCCTGTTTAGAACCCTGCTGCAAGCTGCCTGACAGCATGGTGCAAGTCCTGAGTGTATTTGTGCCTTACCAGACTTGAGGAAGCTCTGCTGAGGGTCACGCAGAGGCAAAACTCAGATTCTTACTCTGTCTGTTTAAAGACGATGATTTAAGCGTTAATGACAAGCCAATACCTTTTTGCAGCAGATGAAAGAGTTTCTTTTCTGGCAACAGAAACAGATGAACTGTGGCTTGTTTTCCTGCTTCCTGTACTCCCATTGGTTATACAGGACATGGAGATGGCTTCTCGGAGGCTTGGCTGACCTAGGGAAGAACAGAGCGAAGAACACAAGGTTTTACAGCTGTATGCAAGAATCCATCTGAAAAACCAAAAGCTTTCAGATGTGCACCCAATACCACAAAGGCAGCAGCCCCAGCATTCAGAACAGCTATCTATCCTACATCCAGGGACATACATTCACAAAATCCTTCACCTGGAGATGGGAGAGCTGGGATACTCGACAGGCAAGAATCCATTTCAATATGGGGCAGTTTGTTCACTGCCATGCCACCAGAAAGTACTTCAATGCAGTGATGTAGCACATCTCTTTCCGGTTGTGATCCAGAGATTATAGATTATGGTTAGCCTTGGGAAGCTGGCTAGCTCCAAGAGCTGTGGGACAGCAGATCTGGCTATTCCAACTCTGTTGCTCAAACCCATCACAGCTCAGATAGCACCACGTGAGGTTTCCTGTTTTCACTTTGTTCTTTTTCTCTTTACTAAAGAGGAAGGCAGCTGCAGGCAGAAGGCCTCTCCGTACGTAAAGCATTAGGAAGTTATTTAAGGGCTGTGACCCTAAAGATTCAGAAATCAAGCTTTTCAGATGCCTCTCCCTTCTTAAGAAGGTATTGCCTCATGGTACAGGTCGATACAGAACTATGGAATAAAGCTGCTGATATGGGTCACCCTGTAGAACATCTGCCACATGCAGTGACATGACAGACTCGCTTGGGGGATGGATCAAGGCTGTGTGTGGAAGAAGGCTGTTGTCTGTCAGATGCCCATATCACTCATTGCAGAAGTTTGAAACTATGCAGTGAATGTGGGAGGGGACTGCAAGGAAGACAGGGGGAGCGAAGGCTCTTCTATTTAAAGAGCTGAATGCCTGTCTGGCAATTGGCTCCCAGACCTGCCCCTGCCCCAGCCCATCAGTGAAACACAAGGCACTTAAACCTGACATTTCACCCTTCCCCACTATGCCTCTAGCCTTTTTCTGTGTGCCTGTCTTATTTCTAAGGTTCAGAAAAGAGCTTTGTCCCCCTGCCCCTTGGGGCTAAACCTGTGCTTTTCCCCTCCAAAGCATTACATCCCCTGAGGAAATTCCTGAGCTTATCTCACATTAAGCATTCAAAAATCAACAATCACTTCAGACCCCATTTCGTGCCACATCCCCATTTAACAATCAAGTTGTTACTGCATCTCATGGGGTCATGATGGCCGGTCACTCTGACTACAGCAACAAGTATGAAGGACAGGAGAGACAGGGAAATAACAGGTCTGTGTTCGTGGCAGGCTTGGGACAGTGTGACATAGATAAGGCATGAGGTGACACACTGAAGATTAAAGTGAAGAGTGAAAAACCAATGGTGGAGAACTGACTGCTCTGCACAAAGAGAGCAAAGGCACATTGATGCTTCATTTGACCGCCACCAGCATTTGGTCCATTTATCACATCACATTCTACCAGGCAGGCTGAGAGGCAAATTAATTCTTACTTTAAGGAAGCACTTCACATATGAGAAGCACCCATTAAGGGGATATTAGATTTCAGTACCATGTGATGAAGGCAGAACCAGGCTGACCTGCACAAACCTACAGTGCTCCAAATGCACCAAGCAGCATGTGACCACATCTGAAAGGAAAGCCAAAAAGAGCACGTGGAATATGGCAGGTGGAAATGAGAATAAAGGAGCCCTGAAGGGAAACAAAAACACACTTAGAATCACAGAATGGGTTGGATTGGAAAGGATTCAAAGCTCATCCAGTTCCAACCGCTGCCATGGGCAGGGACACCTTCCACTGGAGGAGCTTGCTCCAAGCCCCTGTGTCCAACCTGGCCTTGAGCACTGCCAGGGATGGGGCAGCCACAGCTTCTCTGGGCAC
>JASSUY010003537.1:0-19801 GCA_032466535.1 Forpus xanthops | reverse complement strand
TGTGCTGGTGATGCCCCCCCCCCCCCCCCAACTCAGAGCCACTCTTGTGGTTTTTAAACGAAGCAGCTGCTGCTCAGACCAAAGTTGACACTTTCCATAGCCAGCCCCATTTGGCAATGACTCCAGATGCCCCAGCACAATCTGCCTGGACCTCAGCCCAGTACTGATCATTACTAACTGATCTCCAGAGCAACTGTGATGCAAAAGGCCACGCTGGAGATACAGGAAAGGGCTAAAGCAATGAAAGGACAATGGAACAGATAATGTTATCAAAACAGGGCAAGGAAACCTAGGACAAAAGGTATTTTGATCCTCTGTAGCACTGCTCCCCTTCACCAGCATTTTCAATGCCACCTTAAACACTGTATTGCTTTAAAGTGTAGCACATACACAGCCAAGGCTGCCCTACTGTAAAACATCCTTAGTCTAAACGAGAGCAAGAGCATCTGTACCAGGGCCAGACAGTCCCAGGGCGATAGTCATGATGTAGCATCTGTAACAAGGATTTGCCTCTAAGCCAGCCACATCTGACAACGGCCTCTCTCACTTGTCTGATGTGCTGCGTAACAGCTACTGCAGCTATCAGCATCGTCCACTCATCTCCTTTGGAAAGATGTTCCATTGGAATGTCCCCAGGTGAGCCGATGAGGCTATAACCATTTAAATGACTAAACAAAGCAGACAAAAATCAACTGTAAAACTCTTCTTAAGCAGTCTAGCACCCAGCATGTGCCTGGCTAACTTCTCAGACAGGATGTGACCAAAATCTAGTTGGAGCCATCTCATATCCAAAAGGTCATCGTGGCAAGCAGTGACTCTCCCATGGGTTCCTTACGTAAACTCTGAAGCACAGTATCGAATTCAACAAAGATGCTATTTATATGCATACAATAGCTTATCAGCAGTAAATCAATGCTAGCAACAGACATGACCATTAATAACATTGATCAATCCTATCCAAACACTGTTTCCTGTTAAAAACACCTCCAAATCCTCACTCCCAACAAGATGCGTAAGCAGCATATGAGAGCATACTGTTAGGGAAAGAAGCAGAGGCAGTATGTGATGCCAAGTCATAAAATGCTGATGTTTGACCTTTTTTTAGGATTATGTTTTGAAACCAAACAGACGTGCTAAGAAGAGATGGTCTTAAACCATGACATTTAGATTTGCTTTAAGTCCTTTTCCCTTGGTATTTGTGTATCCTAGAGATCACACGTTTCTAAAGTGAAGTGAACTTGGTGTTTATCAGAAGCTGCAAAAATCAAAATCTTTAAGTGCAACACAACCACAACTGTTTATGTTACTTCCAATTAAAATATTCAAACAGTTTAAAAAATCAAGATCTGAGGTCTTCATTCCAGCCAATTTATCACCTACTGCACATTCCACCTCAATGGCACAGCAGGCTGCTGCTTAAATTTTAAGCCACTTCCATGAGGACACATATTTGAAAGTTTTGGAAGAGCTTTATATAGCTCTTTGCCTAAGTAGCAGTTTAGACAGTACAGCTTTGTTATAGATGCTGAGATCAGTATTGCAGGATGTTAGCTGGATAGATCAAAACATAACTTGTGAGGAAAACTCCTCTGGAATTCAATAATATGGCTCTTCTACACTTCTACCCAGGAGTAAATGCCTGGAAACAGCATAACTGTATTAAGCCAAGCAGCAGCACTGGTTAAAGCAACTGCTCTGCATTCTCTGCAAGTTAGATCTTAGAGAGACAGCTTACTGCAGGCTGCTTTACTGCATACCATATTAGCTTTGCTTCCAAGTTTCTGACACGCTGCAATAGTACCCATCCTGCCTAGACAGAGTTTGGCACTTCTGGAATAGGATAATTTTCTTTCTTCTTGTGCCTAGCCATCAATTAAGCTGTCAGAGCACAGTGCTTAACAGTTACTTCACTTACACTTCAATACAAATGGGTGATGCACTGCTTTATTTCAATCATGTCACAATGCCACTCAACTCTTCTGGACAAGAAAGACTCAGAAGAGAAATGAAAAGCAGGCAAGAGACAGGAGAATTGGAGGTTTAGAGTAACTCACCGATGTGATAAACCTGTACAAAGGCTGTCGTCTCTCTGTGTATTTCACTGTGATGGGGCTCAAATCATAACGAAACCAGATAGCTGGGATAATACGGCCAGTGTGACTGTAGGCTACGTACTCCTAGAAAAGAAAGTGGAAAGAAAATAGCAGGAAACGTGAGCAATCTCATTCCTTTGGAGTGTCTGCAATAAAACTCCTTCCGTGGATCTGGCCCTTACTTCACTCTTTAGTAGCAATGATCAGACTGAAAGAAGCAAACAGTTAATTCCTACGACGGCACCCCACCCTTATGAAATAGGAAAATAAAGTCTTTGTAGTCTGATAATGATATAGATGGGAACAGAAGAGTGATGGTGCTCACTCTCACCTTTATTCAAAGTTACAGAAGTAAACATAAAGGCTGTCATAGATTTCTCTAGCTTAGATCTGTTCTATTTAATCACAAGCAGTCTCTAAGTGGTTGCAGATGAAGATTTATATTGCCAGTATGTAAATCTGGGATATTCATCCAAAACCAGAATTTCGTTTGCAAGAACCTGAAAATCCCTTCTTGTCCATGCACAGAAGAGCAAGCAGCAGCTCCTGTTTGAAAGGAACCCTTATCCTTGGGACCAACAATGTGAATGCTTTGCTCATTCAGTATAAATCACACAGTGCCATGTTCAAACCACGCTGAAAGCCAAAATGAAACTGTATACACAAAAATACTGGTGAAGGTTCAAAAAATATTCCAAGCTGGTTTGGGAGAGACATCTTCAAACTGCCAGTGACGATGTCTTTTAATCCACTTCTTTAATAACAGCAATCAATCAGATGGAGGACAACCCCCCAGCATGACATACTGCACGCTACCAATGTAGAACAGAGCAACGCAGCATCACAGATCTCATCTTTTCTAGCTAATATTTTGTCTGTGCTCTCAGTGGAAATAGATATCAATTTTCAAGGAACAGGACATTTATCTTGACAGACCGAACTAAAATCAAAGCAAAGCAGGCTGGGGACTTGTCAATCAGCGAGAACCATCAGCACTGGCATGACACACACTGCCTCTTTACCCAGCTGCTCTTCTCTTCTTTAGCCCTATGACATGCCTGCCAAGTCAGATCACCTCTTCTGTTTTAATTCTCCTTCACATAGAGGAAAAGGCAACCTCAAATACTTAAGAAAGATGAAGAAAAGACGAGCAACAGGATACCCATAAGCTTGATGGAAAAAAAAAAAAAAAAGGATAATTTTATGCTCTGTGAGCTCAAAGAGAGCTAGTGAAACAGCATCTATTGCCTTAATTAATCTCATAATTCCCAATTTCCCTCCAGTTTTTCCTCAATGGATGACAAGAGAAGTGGAATGCGACTGAAGTCCCTAGTCATGATGTATCAGGGCTGTTATTGCAGAAGTTCAGCAGCATATCTTGGGACAGTGGCTATCTGGGGAAGTGAGGAAACAAGAGTCTAGTATAGAAAGGGGGAGAGGAGACAGACAGTCCACACTTAAGACTATATCAATTTCTTCATACTAGTCAATCTATTTCAAGACTGTTCCAGTAGCTTCCAATTTCTCTTTCCCACAGATCAGGGTGGGAGACAAGTGCTAAAGCACTGATAAGAGAATTCTTGTTTTTAATGAGAAGAAAATGCAGATGCAGCACTGTTTCTCTGTCCTTCAGTTCTGACAGGACTGACCTCATTTTTTCCTTCCTCTCCTCTTTTCCCCACCAGCAATTCTGCCCTAATGAGTCAATCTTGGCCGAATGCTCCCATTTGCAACCATGCTCATGGACGTGTCAAAAGCTCCTGCTATTTTCCGAATTACTATCAGAACTTGCGTCGCAAGAGTCTTATCAGAACAACAGTTGTGACATTAAGCAGAACAAATACATTGCAATCTGAATACAGGGAGACATCCAAATCATTGGGACACACTGTACAAGCCCAAAAGTCACTAGACAGGAACGTTATCCTGACAGTCAATGACAGTGCATGCTTGATTCTCAGTTACTGCAAACCAGCAGTAATTAGGTACGATAAACCCATTCTGGACTTTCATTTAGCACCTGACTGGCAAATACTTTTAATCTGAAATACACTTTTTACCTTAAAAAGTAAATAGGGGCTCTTTTTAAAAATTCAGTACATTGTATTATTAAAACACAAATATCTTCACATTTAATGTAAATAAAGAATTATAAAGTTTTAAGAACTATTATAACCCATGAAAAGTGGGCACTGTGAAACAGTCAACCAGTACTTATTTGCTTCTGCAGGTACAAGGGCTTAATATCTGAAACCAACATCTGTAAAAAGCTGATGACTCTGTTGACTTAGACTGATATGTAAATCACAATTAATGCTGTTTTATTAACAAAACCATTGGTAAGTGCTGCTTTGTGTGTTCAGTTCCACTGCAGTTTCCACCCAATGAATCTTGATACAAATCATAAGAGCTCCTACAGCATGTAAAAACCTTCTGCATGATTTATGGAAATGTCCATCAGTTAAACAGACATACGAGAAAGTCAGGAGTAAGACTACATTTCTCTAGGATTAAAACAATACCACCACCTGCTTTGACAAGCCCCAACAATCCAACCCTGTTAAATGCCGGCACCAGGAGCAAGACAAAGCTTGAAGAGCTTCAGTTCCTCTTTCTCCCAGCAGAGGCTACTCCTCACCTACAAACAAATGTACAAGGCTGCAGAACAGAGGAGCAAGAGGGAGAAGGAATGACGACTGAAGATCCTCCATGCATCCACTGGGCTGCAATAAGGAGCTTCTCTGAGAACTACCTGCTTCTTTACCTTATTTGCTACAGTATATTGGTATGAGTATCGCTGCTTGCCGCTCATGTCTTCGTACACCGTCGGGACTATCTTCAATATGTAATCATGGGATGCAAGAGCTGTGGTCAGGGAAGGAAGGAGACAAAAATATACACTGGAGTTAAGAATAAGGAATCACACAGGACATTCCAAAGTAAATGAGCAAAATCAACAAGTAAGTCACAGAACAGGTATGTTCCTCCTCCTCATCTCAGGTTCTGAGACAAAATGACAATTTCTCATGCTATGTTTATGTTCTTTGTATGAAACTTTGTAAGGTAGCTGGATGATCCTGCCCCTCTACTCTGCTCTCGTGAGATCTCACTTGGAGTGCTATGTGCAGTTCTGGTGTCCTCAACATAAAAAGGACATGGAACTGTTGGAACAAGTCCAAAGGAGGGCCACGAGGATGATCAGGGGACTGGAGCACCTCCCCTATGAAGACAGGACGAGAAAGTTGGGGCTGTTCAGCCTGGGGAAGAGAAGGCTGCGTGGAGACCTCATAGCAGCCTTCCAGTATCTGAAGAGGGCCTATAGGGATGTTGGGGAGGGACTCTTCATTAGGGACTGCAATGAGAGGACAAGGGGTAATGAGTTCAGACTTTAATAGGGGAAGTTTACATTTGATATGAGGAAGAAATTCTTTACTGTAAGGGTGGTGATGGTGAGGCACTGGAATGTGTTGCCCAGGGAAGTTGTGAATGCTCCATCCCTAGTGGTGTTCAAGGCCAGGTTGGACAGGGCCTTGGGTGGCATGGTTTAGTGGAAGGTGTCCCTGCCCATGGCAGGGGGTTTGAAACTGGATGATCTTAAGGTCCTTTCCAATCCTAACTATTCTATGATTCTATGACACCAGAACCTGCCCACCATTCCAAGACTTCTGCAGTAGCACAAACCATGGAGATGAGTTTGGGTCATTTGAACCTTCCTAACTGCTTGGAACCACAAACAGTAAGTCTTGCCAGCACCACTAAAAGCTGTCCTGGTTAAATCAAGAACCAGCTAAGATCAGAATTGCAGCTTAGTCCGCTTCTTTTGACAGAAAAAGCTGAGGCATCACAACCTGTGTAGACTCATTTCTTGTGTACCCATCTTTCTTTCTTTCTTTCTCTTCCTTTTACTACAGCTGCTTTTCCCCATGATTTAAATGGCTCATGCTACTTTTTATGTCTGCTTAAATAGTTCTAAAACAGAATTCGAAACGATGTCTAGGCAGGATCCTTTAGCCAAGTATAACACAATGACATTTGGCTCCTGGAGAAGAAAAGAAAGAAACAAAAGACAAATAAACCCAAACCACAACAGAGTTGTTTAGCTTCAGGAACAGTCATAGAAATTTTGTTCTAAAAAGTGGACAAGAATGATATCCTTGCCTGAACATCTGAAGCAATCAAACTGTGCAAATTGTAGCATGCTCTAGAAATTGTTTTTTGCGTTGCTGCTCATAAAGAAGGGCAATGGAAATGTCTATCCTTCCAGCCACAAAGTAGAACTTAAGGTAAGAGCTAACTTGCAACACAAGAACAAGGAAAAGTTCTGATGGTGGTGTCAGCAGGAAAAGGAAGCTATAGGAGTAGGATATGGGTAAAGACCTCAGTAATTCTGAGTCAGTCATAACAGAGCTGGAGAAAATGTCCAGGTTGCAGAAGGGCTGCACAGGACTTTTTGGGCTAAGCCTTCTCTATGTTACTGGAGAAATTGGAAATGACAGTCAGTAATGTCTGGCTCGTTTTGGTTAAAGAGGCAAATGAAAGACTTCTGGATGCATCAGTGTTGCACGAATGGCCCTGTTTTCCCTCCTGCAAAGAGTGGCTAAGACCTGTAATCACCAAAAATACATACGATTTGAGCTGAGTTTGTCTGCTCCCTCCAAGGCATTGAATGCTCCATGAACATTATGGACCTGGAAAGCAAAAAGGCATATGAAGAAATTATGCTCTGACTTGGTACTCTTGATCTTTGCTTCCTTATCCTATCCTGTAACAAGATCAGCCTTATTCAACCTTCCTGAAAGCAAAGCCTCAACCCAGTAAAGATGACCTGAAATATCTTTCAGTGACCATCACCATAGAGGTTAGTTCCAAGCTAAAAAGTTGATTTCACAATGTCTTACAAGATGAAATTCCAAAACCACTCCAAAGCTAAAGGAATTGCATTTGGAAGAGGCCAGTTGTGAAATTTCATACTGAAATATTTCTCAACAGCTTTGCATAGTTAACTGTGAAATTAATTTATCAGGCTGAAAGGGAAATAAATGGGAGTCATATGCAGGTTAAAACTCAAGAGTCTCCTGTAAAAGTAGCCCATTATCAGAGCAGTTGGGCTTCTATAGCTTTAACTTATTAGCCCAGCTTTCCCACCATACACACTACGCCCATTGATATGGGAAGCACACATGCCAACACTGCCATCCATTCAGCTTTTCCTGCAGCTGGCCCCAGGCACGCTTCTGTTTGCCCAGAATAACAGGATTTCCATCCCATGCCTTCCACACACTATGATCTGGGAGTCTGATGTCCATCACCAGCATAATAAGCTTGTGAACCCTCTAGAGGGAAACCCCACAGGAAGAGCTGTAGATCAGAGGTTGCATCATTCACATTATGTACAGTAAACTATACAGAAAGAACAAATAATTCCACAACCCAGAAATTCCTGATCTTAAGCCAGACAAGTGGGAAGAAGAGTTTGTGAGAAGTATTTGGTCATGGGTATGACACGGTTTCATCTTACTAACAGGGCAATGCAATCTCCTTCCCAGACCCTCTCAACAACTGGTAGTACGTGGATGTATTCATCTCATCCTAATGGCTGTTTCCCTATTCTGAATACTACAGAGTGGATGATGATTTGGAGGACGCTACAACTGAAACCGCTTCTCTCCTGGGAAAGGACATTCTAGAGGGACAAAAATCACCAGCAAGGTGCTGGTAACAAGCACAGAGCAAAAGCCGTAGTTGAACCTTCTACAGCACCTTTCAATGTACTGTCGTTTCAAATACTCTATACAAGAGTAACCATTTCCAAACTACAAATGCAGACTGTACATACTCTTTACTAATTCTAAAAGCATATACAGAAAAAGGGCCCCCTGGGCTGGGCTACAGTATTATATTCCATTCTTGCTACGGCTGAGAATTAAGACTCTTACAGCATATCTGGGCCAGAGACTTTGAGGTCCACTTCAAATACCCTGACAGTAAGTATCGAGTGGACACTCAGCAACCAACTGTATCTATCCTGGGACGTACCAGTATATTTGGACTTCTGTTTTGTCTTGCCTCCCCAGCATCTAGACTTCTATTTATAGACATAAGTTGTCTGCTCTGATTCTCTACACAGAGAGTCTGCAAAGCCACAAGTTACAGAGACAAAGCCATCAGGCATCTCCACAACTGCCTGTTTCTGTAAGAGCAGGTTCTTTGATGCCTCTGCCTCTCTTGCCTTTGCAACACGGGTGGTATTTGTCATTCCCAGTCTGAGGTTTTACCATGATTTTCCTTGTGGAACATTCTGGATTCCCATTACAATACTTGCTGTCCTTAATTAATCTCTGCTCTACAAAGTGCACAGGTGTGCTCCTTGGGGAAACATGCTTGTTTGTACCTTGTTAAGTACCTGGAGGGACTTCAACAAGGAGTAAGCTTTTGGCCACAGGAACAAAATTGCTTTGCAACAGACAACTTAAGCAAGCCTGTTTAGCCAGACATTCTCAGGACTTGTCCTGCACTAGCAGGGCCAAATCCAGTGCTTGCAGTAGAAGCACAGGAGGCCAGAGAATGGTTTGACAGTGCCAATGCCTATATTCTTCTGCAATGTGGACCTCAAAAAGATCCCTTCTAGGGCCTTGAACACCTTAGGCTTCAACCTCCACAAATGAATGTGATGACACACAACTGGACATACAGCTCAGGCAGAGTCCAACTGCAGGCTAAAATCACTTCCAGCCTTGCAACTATCAAGTGAAGACAAGACCTCTCATAAGGTTAGAACTAGATTAGTCAACACCACAATCTAGAACTCACGAGAATTATATCGTTAAAAACATATAAGCTCCTACTTTCTATATCTCTTTACTGGGTTACCTGACACGCAAGAACTTCACTGGTTTGAATTTTGGCCTCACCTACACGAGGGAAAAACGTACAAAGTCTGCCACTCTGTGCATGAATTAATGCTGAAGTATTGAAGCTCATTCAATGCCAGATGAGATATGAATCTCTATTTCACAGACTGTTTTTTCTAGAGAACACAGCGTGTACCTTAGTGGATCGTTCTGGCAGAGTTGGCAACAACCTACAAAGAACTAACTCCCAGTACATGACACAAGCGAAATACAAGATCCTCACCCTCTTTAAGAAATACGAGCATATATTACATCAAAGCAGGTGGAGACAACTTAAAATATTCAAAGGTGTATCTAGATAGATTTAAAGCTCTCCATACTCACTGCTCTCTGCTGAGACTTGGTAGCACCTGTTTAGTGAACATAACCTTCTTTTAATTCATGCTGCTGAACTCATGTTTGCCTACAAGATCAGCAGCACCTACATGCTCCACTCCTCATGCAATGAGATGATGAGTAGCTATTTTGAACTTGAAAACACTAATCAAAACTTGCTCAAATCAGAAGCCAACTACATGTTTGTTAGACGAGTTTCTCACCACCAGAACTGAAGATGTTCACTCCTTTGCCCCCAACTGTCCAAGACTTCTCATCTCATTCATGCTGATTCGCACTTACACAAAGACTCCATGATAAAACAGTGGGAATGCTACCTTAGAGTGCTGATTTCCCATGCAAACTGCAGAACTCCCTATTAGCACTTACCTAATATTTTTCATAATCTCAGTGTGCTTTAAAGACATTAAGCCAAGCTTATTTATATGCTAATATTCCAGCATTCCCACACAAGATATTTCCTAAAAGAAGCCGGGAGCAGAATCAGAAGACTACAAAGCAACGCTTAGACTTGTTAGCATGAAAAAGGGTTTTGGAAGTGGGTGTACAAGAAGCAGACTAATGAGACGTCTGTGCTGAGGAAAGAAGATTACAGAGAGACTATGGGTAAGCAATGTTTAGGGTGAGTCGCAAACTGGGTGTGCACGTATATAACTCCCACCTATGATGCTAACTCCTTGGAAGTAGGCTAGAGAAGTGCTGTAATCTGTTCTCATTGAGAAATCAGGAATTATTACATAACTTGCAACACCTGGTGAAACTCCATCCACTGGGCAAGTGCACACATCCACCTTCTTCCCAGCAGCGAACTGGCAGTTCTAAGTCTAACTTGTGTTTCACAGAACCAATTTGACTAATAGGTGTCTGCTACACAAGTACACTGAAGTGAATTAAAAGGAACTTGACTGGTGCCATGGTAAAGACAGTAGCAAGCACACATCTTCCCTTAGTACACTCGCTGCTCCTCTGAAAGGCAGTCAAGATTTGATTACTGTATTAATACTGAAAACAGTACTGCATAGCCATTCTGCAAATTGTATTAATACTGAAAACAGCACTGCAAAGCATTTTGCAAAGACATGAATCCTCATTTCTACTCCTCTCAAGGAGATTATGACATTTTCCAAAAGCATTTTCAGTTTCAGATAAAACCAGCAGTTATTCCGTGACTGAAAACTGCTCCCTCCTGAAGTGCCATGTAACAGTTTGCAAACTCTTCTTGACTGAGTGTACATTTTATGCATGCAAAGGATGGGCTTACTTGCCCAGGCAGTCCAATCTCGTGTCCTCTCCACATTGTACATGGCCCTTCCATAAAACCAAAGTGCCTAATATTAAAGTCACTCTCATTGCATTCATTCCCCCAGAGCCAGGAAATTTTCAGGGAAGAGAACTCACCTGTAACTTGTCCCCAAATGAGAGTTTATGGATGATGTGAGTCATGTCAGGATTCTGAGGCTGCGCAGTGGCACTGTGCGTTGACACGTGAAAGTTACCAGGGACCTAAAATTAATCAAGACAAGGAAGAGAGGATTTCACATTTTACCCCTCAAGGCATTGCTAGGCTCTGTGATATGAAGCAGAAACGCCTGGATCCATCCAGCCTGGCAGGATATATCTACTTAGCAGGGGACAACCTCTGGCATGTCAGAGAAAGGCTCTGAATTACCTTCCTGCACTTGACCACCACCACCATACTGCATACAGAGTGGAGATCAGTTATATCCCACAGCCCAAGAGTCTGGCACCCTCACACTGCTGCTGACTAGGAGGTGATGAGTGGATCACTGCCAGCTTTAGGGATTCTTAACACTTAAGGCTATGTCTTTCATCCCTATTAAAATAAAATTCATGTCTCTGACAGGGAACAAACAGTTGCTTAATGTTTTACTCCCACATCTCACATTTGTAAGTGGGCCCACTGCTGCAACACAACCGTAGCAAGCTGTGGATCTATTCGTATTGTAGTACTGGTTATGAGCAACCTTACATTTGAGAAGACTGTACATTGAGATTTATATAAGAGAGAAAAACCACCAAAACCAATGGGGTTTCCCATGTAAACTAACCCAGATCTTCAGCTTCTAGTCCTGGCAATAGCCCGTCCAAGCACAGAATGTTTTGGGTTTAATTTTTGAAATGGAGGGAAATAAAAAGTTTCAGAAAAAATACAGATTTCACCTAAGGACTCAGTTCCAAGACAGAAAAGGAGCCATGGTGTCATTCTGATGGGTTCATTCTAGGATGAACACACATTTCAAGTCAGTAGCCTCTGTGAAGTGTTTCAGCAGACTCAGCTCAGTCACTGTTATGGAAGATGCAAGAATTTTTTCCTATCAAGAAGAGGTTGAGAAATCAAGCAACACTGAGGAGCAATTTGACATGGCCTAAGACAAGAGTAGGAGGATGGTTATATAACTGGTATCCATTGTGCTCTCTGCAGGGACACCTCACCAGCAAGGCCATGGGAGGCCACATGCCGGTTCCATGTGCTTTCAGGAAAGCTAATCTAAATGACTTGAGGAACAGCAGTGTTCTCCTGGGAACACTTTCAGGTGTGGACACAAGCTGTGTCATACACAAGCTTGGTAAACAGGGAGGGAGACTCTGCAGTAAGTAGTACGCACAATCATCACACTGTTACAGTGTTCTCCCTCTTTAGGTTTGAGAACACCCAAGAGCAGTCCCTGGTCATGTTTCAAAGCCTGGCCACATCCCACTCCAGACACCAGCTCATACAGAAGGTTATACAATTTCTGACAAGGACTGCAAGTCATACATGAGAGGTTCAGGCTTTCAGAGGCTGAAGTCCTGGGCCAGCTCCCCTCTGACAGCAGTCCCAACCACTACATGGGACAACACAACTAGCAGCCTATCACAGATTAAGCAGTGAAGGGAGCTTCTCATTGCCTCACACAGCAGCCTCCTTTTGAGTTGCTTTGGTGAGCAGAACACACTATACCTAGCAGACAAAACCTGAAGTATTCCAGCTCTGTGCTCCGGGAATGAGTAGAACAAGAACTACCTTTCAAGAAGCCCTTTCCCAATTTTGTGGACTATCAGCTGCCAGTAATGTTGGTGGCTTAGAGGCAAAGAAAGAAACGTCCTCTTTTTAAGGCCCTGATCCTTTCCATGCCACAGAATCAGCAAGAGCTTCTGCTTGTTATTTTTAGATGCGATTTAACATGACCCGGGAGGAAAAGAAGGAAGTAGGATTTTGTAGCCTGTGGTACATGAAGTGGTGTGAAGAAAGGGTGTGCCCTTCTTAGGACATCAGTGCGCCCCACCACTGCCTCTCCCACCCCAGCTAGTCATCTCCAGCATTACATAGCAAGATTATTCAATCCTGAACACACCCATCCCAGAGAGGAGCCTCCTCCAGGCCTGCATTTTCATTCTTTGAGGCAGAAGTGTAGCACCCCAACAAAGCATGCGCGGAGGCTACATGCACATATTCCAAACATCTCAGCACGGAGCCACTTCTGTTATGTTGGCACCCTCTAGTAAGGAACATTCCTGTCATTCTGTGGCTCTTGGAATAAAAGAGCACTTAGATAGAGCCATTGCCAAAGACCTCTGCTCAGTGAGTCAGATTTTGGAGGTGTAAATATCATGAGGAATAAACACAGAAGCAATTTGGCATTTGTAGGGAGTTCATACATCCCCTAAACGTGAGGCTGCTGCATTGAAAGAGACAACACGGGCTACAACATAGAGCTGCTCTTTAGCATTAAACAATGCAATCTCAACTGTTTTGGAGAACAAAGTAGAAGCCTGATCTAACACATTTCCATAGGTCAGTCTCCTTCTATATGCAGCCCCCTCTCTCCACCTTGTTCTGCAGCACTGAAAGACATAACCTTACCGGTGATAAGGGACATGAACATCAACTCAGCAGCAAAGACACTGGCACAGAGATTTTTCACAAGCATTTTACAAACAGATCTTGCTAGCATTTCCCCAGCCAGCACACACTCACCTACTGTCACTCCTACTCACCTTGTTGATGCTGAAATGGCCCTCAAACCTGCAGCCATCCCCATTATTGAGAGGTATCTTCATTGAGTTGTCAATATGACCCACTTCGTGCCTTCCCATTTCATCTTGGATGTCTAGTCCAACTACTGCATAGGTGGGAAGAGACAATAAAAAAATCAAAACAAAAGAAATAACAGGAAGGTTGAATAGGAAAAGCATGCACTGCTTTTACTGGGAAAAAATCCACATAGTTTTTCCAGACATTTGACTAAATTGCACTAGTAATGCCATTTGTCAAATGCTAATAGTCATACCAGCTCTTCAGAAAGAGCTTTGTAACCATGTTTTTCAGACTGCCTATTTGACACAAATACAGTTCCCATGTCCCGCCAGCTGACTGCAGTCTCAATTACACAGATGGAAAAACTTCAGGTAGACAAGGCAGGTGATTTGTGAGAAGCCAAGCTGGAGTGTTCAGAATCACAAATGAAACCTGTGAGGTTTCTTGCTCCCAGACACCAAAAGGTCACCATGAAAAAAGGAAATGATCTTTAGAAAGAAGCCAACAAGGGAGGTCAGCCACTAACACAGGCTGAAAAGCAAGCACAGGGTCCAAGGAAACAGGTGTCCTGGCTTTGAACAGAAAGTGATGAGATATTGGCAAAAGCTGCAGCTACTTGATCTCCATCCACACTGCTACAGAAGAAGGGCTACTGTACCAGGTTGGGTCCGTTTCAAGTGCTGCTTAAAATACAAAGAATTGATAAGCGAAAAGGGGTACTCACATTCACAATGCAGGTTTGGCAAACTGATGTTTAGATTCACTTCTATTTTACCTCCACTGTCTTTGTCTGGGTCATCCACATAGAGCTCATTAACTCTGGAGGACAGAAAACATGGGTGGGTTCAGGCATGGAGCTACTTTTCACAGGGAAAAAAACCCCAACAACTTGCATGGGAAGGGAAAAAAAACAAACTTGAAGAGGGGGCTTGGCTACGTGATGGCTGCAAGTTACCAGACAGAGAGCAGGAAAAGCCCCCCACAACTGCAGGGGGGCACACCACTGTTTAGTTTTACTTCTGGCTTGGCAAGTGCAGGAGGCTTTAAACAAGCCATTTATACTTCTTGCCCCTTTCTCTAGCCTGAGTTTCCAAAGGTGATACAAAATGAGAAGCTGATGTCGAAGCAGTGGCAGGCTTGTGTGCTAGCCCTCCACATATCCAGGCTGTTACTCCTTTTAGGAGGCAAGGAAGCATATGCTTTTTATTTCATACATAGTTTTAGAGAAAGGCCTCTCTCACCTATCCCACAAGAAAGCTTCTTTGTGTAACTAACTGCCTTTTGTTATTGCCACCCAGTTGAGAACTCAGTGGCAAGAGAAGGCAGCATGGCATAAATCTCTCTCCTTAGTATCTCATTTCAATCTATGACTGTAACCAAAAGCAACAACTAAAATTGAAAGAGGATTTGAGCCAGGAACAGATGGGAAGAGACATCCTGGACAGCAGGATCTAACACACTATTCAAGTCTCCCAAAAAGCAATGTTGTTTCATGGCACCCACAGTGCTGGCACATTCTTCACAGAAGACAGAATACAGATACAGAGTAAAAGGAAGACAAAAAGAATAAATATTTATTGTTGGCACATTCAACCCATCTGACATGTAAAAAGTAAACAAACAAAACCCCACTACAAGCACAGCCGAATTCCTTGAACAGCCCTAGAGAATCCACTGCAGGGGAACTCGCCACTCTGAACCAAGAAGATGGCAATATCTTTCTCCCTCAAAGCACAAGACCATTCAGCCTCATCAAATACGAAGCTCTGACAATTTAGCTTCCAGTCAGACACATTACAAAGCTATGGGAATTTATGTTCAGGCAAGCTATATGAAATAAACTACCTGTAAGTACTCTGTATTATACAAATTAATGCTCAAAGTGCATGAAAGCCTTTGACAGGCCCTTGAAGAGTCTACATGCTATTAGAGAAACCAGACTAAGAGCAGCTACAAGACAGATTCAAAGTGATTTTGCTCTGGTGATCCATCTCTGGACCATAATGAACCATTTGCCCTGTGAATTGAGAAGGAACAAGCCTTCACACTGAGAAACACACAGCTGCCAATTCTTCTGGAGGTAATTACTCACAGGTCAGTAGGGTTTACAGACACTCATTTAAAACCAGCACAGCATTTGTCTTCAGCTTCACAGCTCTACCTTTCTCTGTTTTTAATTGGCTTGACAAGTTGCTTGCAATCATTACTCAACGTATTTTTCAAGTGATTAATAAAAATGACACAGAGGGAGGGGAAAGATTGCTCATCAGTGACCCAGTTAGAAGCTTCTTGGCTGAGCCCTCTTCTCTTGGGTGGAATGCATTAAATGTTCTATGTGTTTATTACTGCAGATTGGGTAGCAACCGGGTTTAAGTCACATATCCAAATAGGGTTGTGAGGAGCAGCTCCAGCCAGGACAGGCATTAATCCCCCAGACCAATGCACCTTCCTGCACTTCCTAAGTTCTCCCATCAAGATCCCAGCTGCCAGCCAACCTGTTTCATAAGAGCACCTGGCTTCTTCCCAACTCTCTGCTGTCTGAGATGTGGGCCATGCCCAGCCAGTGCTCAGGGCAACTCCACATTACTGCCAAAAAGAAGCATTCACGCCAGGGCTGGCACAGAAACATGTTAGGTTCAAGCAGCTGAACATCCCAGCTATTTGGAGGAAAGCTCTAGGTCAATATTTGTATTTGCTCATTCCCAATTTGGAACCTGTCAGAAAACCTGCAGTCAGGCATGGTCTGTAAGCAAAAGCATATATACTGTTCAGTGATAAGTGAGAAGTGGTTGCTGGTAGAAGTCAAAGGATGAACTGGGAGCCTATGGCAGCTCTTACATAGGAAGGCAAGCAGTGAAGTCACTCACTTGCAGACTGGATCACTGAGGCAAAGAGAAGTAGGTCAGTTTGTTCACGTCACACAGCCCATTAGTGGAAGATAAAGGAAACCGGTTTCCTGTCCTGCACTCCAGTCAATGGACCAACAGTTCCTAACATGTCCCTTGGGCAGAGAGGCTCATGGCTGCTTCCTCCTCCTCCTCTTTACCTAGTAGCCCCCTGCCCTTCTCCTACTCATGTTCCCAATTTCATAACCCTATCACTCCTTGGACATCTGACAGCTCATGACAGTCTGTCCTTCCTTCCCTCCCTTGGATCTGCAGCTCTGCCTTCCATGGAGCACCCTGCTTGCTGAACCCTGCTTCTCCCTCCTAGCTCCAGCCACTGCCTCCTCCTGGCACCACCAGCTCCTGCAGAGGGTCCAAGCTAACAAACCCAGCCAGGTTTCTATCAGGGGGTCCAAAGTGCTGATTGGCTCTGCTACTGAGGTTTCTGCTTCCTACAGGGAACCAAAGGCATAACGACAACACACCACAGACTGTACTTGCTGGGGCAAACAAACCTCAGAAGAAATGTCATCATTTTCAACCAACTGGAAATTTTGCTCCCAAAATACATGCTGGAAACCTCACAGGCAAAGCAGACTCCCAGGGGCAGGGCTAGCCCTTTCAGGATCTCCTGACCCACTGTCACCTCAGTCCGGATGGAGCTGGCAGAGAACTGGCACTCACACATCCCTTGTTACTGTCCTGCCCAGGGCCAAGAAGCCAAATTGCACACAGCCTTCCTACTACTTATTCAGACAATCCTGGGATGTTGGGAAAAAGCAGTATTTACCACCTGTAGGAACAATGTCTGAAGGGATAATGTCTCCAGTGGAAGAAATGAAGTTGGCCCTAATTTATAGTGGTCCCTCCTGGACCATGAAGTGTCCCAGGAGTTACAGTACTTAACAGTGAATCTGGGATGGACACAAAGGAAATAAAACCTGATGTCAGACAGGACACTGTAAACACAGCTGCTTCTATGGCTGCTCAGAAGCAGTGCAAGGGTTGTACTGTGAATCAAAGATGGCAGGTTCTTCATCCAAAGACCTAAGCATGTAGGAGCTGGCATTTTACTGGTTACTGTTAAGGACTATTTGAATAAAAGTGGCACAATAAAGCAGGGGTGAGGTGCAGAGCTACAAAAGTACAAGGTAAGAAATGGATCTCTCTGCCCGCTAGGCCTCCCATCACTGATTCAAGACAACAGGGAGGAAAGTTTCTTCATGCAGCAGGAGCTGTGATCCACAGAGAAAGAATCTGCTTCACTTCTAGAAAGAGCCACTTTGAAATACTTCACATTCCTGAGCGGTGCTGCCAAGCTTCGCAATTGCTTGTCCCATTTGCCTACAAACTTGCAGCATTACACAGAAAAAGTTGGAGGGACTCTTTGGCTGAGATTGCAGATCATGCAAATGGCACGTGAGAAAGAATGAAAGGGGGAAACAGCACAAGACGGTTCATCATTCCTGTAAGATTTTATCCAAAGAAAGTCAGACCTATTCCCCATGCTTTAGGACTCCAACTGATGACACAGCTTTGTTTCCCCAGAAACAAAACTTCTCCAGTAATATTCCCACCCAGCAGCCCTGGCCCCTGGCATTAGACACTTGAGCACTTCAACCACTGAAGAGCCTGCAGCCCGCTGAATACAAGAGCAGACACTCTGCAACAACCTTTCAGAGCTTCACATGCTGCCTGGGTGCTCTCTAAACACATCTTCCTTGATCTCTGTCCTCCTTGTCCTAGACTCTGCTTCAAGTTTTACCCTTTTATTTCTTTGTCCTTCACAGCAAAGAACCAGTGAGCCTCCTCCCCAGTCATCAGCCAGACAGAAAATACAGCCACTTACTCTAGCAAGCTGCATTTCACTTTGTCCTCCAACTTCCAGGAGACACTCTCTGGTCTCCAGGATCCTAAGACTACAAGGGAAAAGAACTGTTCTTTCTTCACGGAGCCCAAAGCTTTTCAAAATACCTTCTCAGCTGAGCTGTCCCTGCTTCATTTTCCATTTCAACTCTCATCACCCACCTTCCAGAAACACAACTATCCAGAGCTGAGATTTTAGCACTACCACCTTCTCAGTTGTACCAGATCAGAGAAGATCCAACACATGCCAAACCATCCACCTTCTTCTCAATTTGTGGGAAGAAACAACAAGCAGGTCAGCAATGCTCTACTGTGTAATAAACTGTGCATGTGTCTATTGCTCTGCCATTTGTAATCTTCCTTCTATGCCCTGAATCTCAATCAGTTCTTCATTGAGGTCTTTGTCCCAGATTAGGTCTTGGCTCAGCTGGGAAGCAAAGAAAACACACTGTCCTACAAAGGAAGGAATCACAGTTCTCCGGGAGGCAGGAAGTGAAGAAGGGTTCAAAAGACGTCAATGTAGATTTGAGTCAGAAATTGCAAATGACATCATGATACGACCTTCCGCTTCCTGCTAACCCACCCAAGTACATGAGGCCAAACGGCATAACAACACTGCATAAACGTATATCACCGTTTATTAGGTAAGCTCCATGTTACTACGCAAACATTAATTAAGCTTCTTAGCACCCCTGAGAGGTAGGCAGCTAAGTATTACATCCTTCTACAGAAGAGTGTTTGTCTCAAGGTCAGTCCATAGCAAGAGCAGGATTACAGCTCCTGATCCCTCTCACTATTAGGCTGTATTCCCTATGCTGGTCTAGTTTGCTCCAGCATTTCATCTTGCTCCACTGGATGAACCGGTGGAGTTGGAGTTATACCTCCAGTTTGGTGTCAGAAAACATGAGTTGTAGTATTGTGTTCCCCCCTTCTTCTCCAAGGAGATTGTTTCCAGCAGAAGGACCTCTTGTTGAACCAGGATGACACTGTTACTTCTCACAGCTTGATTCTAGAATCATAGAATAGCATGCAGGTTGTTAGGAGAAATTTTCATGGGCCAACAGCCACAAAACACATTCCATGTACCCTGGAGAGCAAAGGACCAAAAAAGCCTTCGCAGGTAGGTACGATAACAATTCTGTTCCACTGCAGGATCAGTTTTGGGCACGCAAATGAATCCAGTGTGAACAAGCAATGCTGGTCTCAGAAGCTTCTGGTGTTTTGCTTCCTCTCACATTCAGGGTACTTGGCAGCCTGCATGAACAGTCAAGTCGTGCTGCATATGTTTTGGCTCCAGCATAGGAGCTGGGCTGTGTGATGCTCATACACTGACCAAGGTGTTTTTCATTAAGACGAAAGCAAGTAAGCATCCCCAGTGAGTGATCCAGTCACCTTAAATGAATGAATGATCTGGACATTGTTCATGATTGACGCTTTTATGCAAAGGCAGTATTTTTATTACAGATACTCTGCTGAAGTAATTAACTGTCATGCAGGGGGCACAGACTTCCAAATGGCAAGCATGTCACTTCAGACTGTTCCCTGCCTGTTACTACATTAAAATAAGGAAAGAAAGGAAGGAAGGAAGGAAAGAAAGGAAGGAAGGAAGGAAAGGAAGGAAGGAAGGAAGGAAGGAAGGAAGGAAGGAAGGAAGGAAGGAAGGAAGGAAGG
>JASSUY010003535.1:0-39734 GCA_032466535.1 Forpus xanthops | reverse complement strand
ATTTCTGATGCTTATGTAAAAGCATATATTCAGACAGGATATTTCAACTCTACTTACACTTCAACTTCTTATTCCTCTTCCAATTAACTAACATGTTATTGCCGGTATTTCAAGTAGCTGTCTATTCAGTGGTGATGCACCCTTTGCAGGCAGAACTGTTCTCCTTGCAGTGCTCTATCAGCAGTTTGGCACACCAGCACCTTTGCACCCTCTGCATCAAAGGAGCTTTCAGTGAAGTTCTCTCTTAAAGCTCTCTTGTCATCTCATGTACCCATGATCCTTCAATCCTGCTCTCTACTCTCCTAACCTATTTGTACGTAGTATACTTGAAGCTTGCTGAAATAATATTAAAACTGATATTTAATATAAATTAAAAATTCTTTTAAAGTTTTCGAAGGGCTCTGTGTTCCCATTCCAGAACTCAGTAATTTCTTAAGACAGATGCTATGCATTCTCCAAGCTGCCTTACAAAGTGCCTGAACATTGCCTGGAAGGATGCAAACATATCCTCTATGGTGTCTCAGATCAGATGGCTAATAAGAAATACCAAAACTGCCTATTCTCATTGTACCTGCCCTCTTGAAAATGGGCTGATACAAACTCATTCCAGAGCAGCCATCAGCCGCTAAATCCTTTCAGTCACTACCAGTTTTCAATATTGACTAAATACTATATAGCAAGCTGTCCAGGTTTACTAGCACATGCTTTCAAAATATCCGGGGGGTGTTTGGGTTTTGGTTTGGTTTTGGTTGGGGTTTTTTTAATCCTACAGAGTGAACTTCAAAACAGAGTGAAAATTTTGCAATTTTACCAATGTGAAAGGCAGGTGGGAGGGGGATAATTTAGCAATGGTTTTGTGTGCCAATTTCCAGCTTTCCAGGTCAGACACTTCACAGCAGTACAGCAGCTCTAGGAAAGTCCCTGCCTCCACTGAGCAACATTTCTGAGCAGATGAGTAAAGTAACATTCTCTCACAGTGAGGGAGGTGGCTAGATTGTTTGCCCTAATGAATATTTCTGGCAATTTTACTATGCTAAATTACAGCAAGAAGTACTCTACAATCTCACATCGCTTCTTCAATCTACACAAAACACTCACATGTAGCCTCTGACACTTCTTCTAGCTCCATAAGGCCATAGAATTATTCTTAGGGTTGGGGAATGCTTGTGAGAGGACATAGCTGTTTTTAATGTAAACAGCCAACTCATGTGCTCCACAGCAGAACAGCGTGTCTATACATTCCTTCCCCTTAGATTGGTTGTGAGATTTTTCTGCTTAACACTTAACACTGGTGGTAGTTGGGGTACAGCTGCAAAAATAGCTCTGTTTCTGGCAGGCTGGTTGTATCTTTCATAGCTACTGCAGCAAACTTTGAGCTGCTGTTCTTAATCTGGGCTATAATGCATCTTCGGTGCTGGCCTTCTGTAGAAGAAGATGGAAGAGCTACCTTGTCTCCACTTTCCTCAGCAAAAAAAAGAGAAGAGCCTGCAACCGGCAAAGTTGCCTGTGCTGTTCTGAGAAAGCCAAGTTACCATGTAATGAGACCAATAAAGGGCAGATAGATTTGTCTGAGGCTTCAGTCCATATAGCTGAGGAGCTGATGGCATGAAGATAGACACCTGCCCTTCTGCTGACCTCACATGTTCCCCCAGGACATGCTGGTGTGATTCCAGTGTGCTCCATCTGTATCAGGCCTTATTGCAGTGAAACAGCAGCAAAGGCTCCATCTGTGGTGCCCACATCCCACTAAAGGCAGTGCAGCAGCTACCTCTGGACACAGAATTACAGCAAGGGTCAACAGTGAGCAGGTACGGCTCTACCCTCTGGTAGAGAAAGGGCTAAAGCAACTAGCCATGTCCATGGGCTTATGTGTTGGACATCCTGCTTCTGAAGCCCTATTTTTAAAAGGCTCTCACTTTACCAGTGCAATCCCACAGCCAGAGAGAGCTGCAGTCAATGCTCTACAATCATCCAGACTCCACTTTCTTCAAAGGAAGTGCCATTGCATTATCACCCATGAAACTAAAAGCAGAAAAGGAAAAACTATACATATGCAAATGGTTATGCATAACTATCTAAAGTTCGTTAGAGATTGCATGGAAAATAAACGTGGAAAATTCACAGATTTTCAGCATGACTCAGGGGGCATCCAAACAGTAAATGTGACTCACGGACTGCGTAGGCACATACAGGTATGTGGGTAGGCTTCTGGAAGCCATATGGTTTCCTGCAGGAGCTGAATATCAGCGCAAGTGGTGGTGGGGAGAAGAAATGTGACGTTTTATCACATAACAAGCTACTTAAGCGCTGCATGTCCAAGAATTGCTCATGGAGCAGAGCCTGGTGAGGGCTGTCTTCCATCAGCGCTGCAGAATAGCATGGCTTCTCTAAAGAATGGGATCTACTTACAGAAAACTTTTTGGAGCACAATGAAATTTAAGGGGGTGAGAGGTAATTATATTCCAAAATAATTTGGTTTTGTTGAAGCCGGTCTTTGAAGACCTCCCTATGGGAAGCCACAGTCTGGCAGAAAAAGGACACCATGTGGGACTCTAGCAATATTTGGGCTGTAGGAAAGCAGCTGGAAGCAATTTCATCTGAACTCTGATCATATTTAAAAATGAAGAACCAAGCTTGGGCGCAGAGCAAGACACATACCCCATGGAGCCAAAGGAGTTGCATATGCTCAGCCCCATCTCAGTGTGCTATGAAATATGCAATTAAATATTCAGGTGAACTTCTCCAGTTAAAGAACAGGAATTCTGCAGCTTTCAGTTCCTGGCACTGTGCAGTGCACACACCCACTGTCCACTTAGGATGAGGGAAGTCTGAAAAACTCCTATATCATCAGGGAATTCAATACTCCTGCTCGAGCCACAGGAATGTACAAGATTGTTTTCCCTCAGGGGGAAGAAACAAGGTAAAACAGAGACATGGATTTTGTGAATTAACATGAGTAGCATGAGCCAGGGCAGACACCTATCAATCAAAGGGGAACTGCACATGATAAATATACACTGCCCCTTCTTATTTCACATTGCAGCCTGTCATTTATTTCCTGAAAGACAGAAGTCCATTAAGGAAAGGTGGGTGGTTTTCCCCCTGTAACTCTCCTTACAGCAAGTCGTTCCTTCCCCCCCAAAGCCCATAAAGAATCTGAAAAGGAAGGGGGTAAATAGCAGTCACAGGTTATAAAACTCAAATTAAAATTATTTTTCTTTTTTTTTTTTTTTTTTTTAGGTCAAAGTCAGTATCAATGCAATATACATCTGATGTGCATGGTGCATTTACTCCTGCCTCTTCAGTCTCAAAACTGACAGAAGCAAGAAACAGGTAAGGAAAGCAGAATGGATTCACGTTTATTTTGTCAGCTAAAGGTACCTGAGGCCAGGATGCTTGATTCTGCTTTGGGTTTGGATCTCATGGATGTTGGGTGTGTGGAGATGAGACTGAGCTGATCTTACCTATGCTCACTGCAAACCTGACCTGCTACACAGCTAGGTAACACTTCCTCAGCACAGTGCAGGGTTTACTTGGAGTCCCTTTTCAAAGAATATTTCCACCAAAAATAGGCATTGTTTTGCCTGAAAACATCAGAGTCCTGGAAAGAGACTGTGTAGTGGGATGCAAATCTCCTTTTGAGAGCTGTACTTAAAGAACTACTCTGGAACATTTGACCCAGGGACGTCCTGTAGTCTGTGGCTTTCACGGCGGTGGAAAACCCTCTTCTCACCACAGCAGAGGTGTCCACAGATAGTGTCTTTGGGGCTGCTCTGCTTTTGGGTGAGAATTTTGCTGATAAATACTTGTAGATGGGGTAATACACTACTGTCAGTGCTGCTTTTAGATTATAGCAGATTAAGTGAAGGAAAAGAGGCAGAGACAACCAGCTTGATCTAACAATACATGAGAAAAACTAGAATGACAGAAATAAAACACTAGTCTCTGAGCTGTCAGAACATCTATGCTGATATGGGAACAGGCAGGAAGACAGCAGAGAGAGAGCAGGTTACAAGAAATGATCACCCACTGAAGTTTACTTCCGAAGCCATTTGGAAAGCATGTTCAGAAACTGATTAGAGTGCTTGTCTACTGTCTCCTGTTGGCCACTACATGAGCAGTGTTACCTACTTTCAAACATATTGCTAGTACAATTTTAGCTGGAGTCTTTGGGCATGGTGTTGCTCCATCTTTTAGTTAGTGGATATAGACACTATGGATAAGAGACTCTCACCTTCCTACACAACTGTGGTGCCCCAATACCTTGAAATTTCAGGACAATTCAGGTAAAAACAGCAATATTTTCTCACCTTCCAGAAATCCGTCAGCTCTTCTTGGAGAGCAGCAGTCTCCCAGTGGTGGGCAGGGAGGGACAAGGGCAGTACTCATCTGTAGGAGTATTTCTGATGTGGGAGAGAGGTGCCAAAGCTCCCTCCACATCCATGTGTACAAGCACCCCTTGCCACAGGTACCAAAATGAATTCCTTGCCCCAAAATGGACTGCTCCCTGGCTGCCATTCTCAGGCACATTGCAGGTGCCCTCAGACATCCACCAACTGAACCATTTCATATACAGGCACAACAAAAATGAAGCAGACAATTACCAGCAATATGTGAACTGAGTACAAACTCCTATGCAGATCCTACATCCAGTTGACTGTGGCTGATGCACTTCATGTTACATTCCTGACTTCACAAGAACAAGCCTTTACAAACAAGTCAAGCACTACTAAATAGACAAGCCCTGTAAGTCTCACACAGATTTTATATGCTAATCTCTCTCTAGAATCAGTGATTCAATTAATTAATTTTAATGTAATAAAGATGTCTCTGTAAGAGCTTGAACATAACTGATCATGAAATAAACATGATCTAATTATGTCTTAGATACTGCAATTATCTGCACAAGCTGGTGATCTGTGTCTGCCTTCATTGGAGGGGCAGAGCACTGAGCCCTGTTCAAAGAATGGCACATTCCCTAAGCAATAAACTGGAGAAGCTCCTTTGTCCCAGGGGGCACAGACTCCTTTCACTCCAATGGAGCGGGTCTCACTACAGCATCATAGCACACAAAAGGTGGGATTGGATGGGCAGAAAAGATGTAAAACCTCTTTAAAAGGAAATTCAGCACAAGTTTAGTAGGTCTCTGGATGGAGGCTCTGACCCAGGGCATATTTGTAGGCGCTCTGTCCATCCTGAAGAAAAGTGAGAGAAATGCCAGGTTAGCATATATCCCTGTAGGATCTGCAGGGAGCTCAGACTTTCCTGTACCTCACTATGATGAAGAGCGGTCCCAGTTATCCGCTCATCCTATGGAGGTAAGCCTGGCATGGGGTGGTGAGAGCAGAGTCTGCATGCAGAGGAGACATGGCACAGAACACATTTCTGTGGAGCTCCATTAACTCCAGGTTATTCACTTTTGCACTTCCAAGTGGTGACTTTGGCTTGGGGGACAGAACCCTCCAGACACCTCAAGCCCTGCTCCTGTACAGAAAATAAGTTATGCAAGACACTGGCAGCTACGTGCACTGTGGAAAGGATCAGAAGACCCTGTGATGTGGACTGAAGATTTCTCTTGCAGCCTCTGTGGCAAGTTAATTGCTGTTGATTACAAACCCAGTGCAATCTTCTCTATTTGCAACGCAGAACTACAACCACTTAAGAGAACAGCTCTTCATCCAGCTCCTCAAGCACAAAATTCTTGTGTTACTTAACAGCATGGTGCAAGGCTGTTTAGGAAACAAATAGCAAGTAGATCTGGTAAGGGCCAGGAGGAATTAAGAAGCAGATAATAGCTACCTGCTTAGTAACAAGAGGTGTTACACTCCATTACCTCTTTTGTGGTGGCTGCTCTCTTTTATGAAGATTGGGTCTCTGCTGTGCTAAGCAGTGCATGCAGAAGAGTGGCTGTACAATGCCCTCATCTTGTGCTCTCTTTCTGCTTTTGTTGATGCCTGCTAAGGAGCCCATGGGGCCAGCTGAACCTCTGGGCAGTCTCACATCTGTGTTGCAGGAGCAGCCCTGTCCCTGGTTACCAGCAGGGCAAGGAGCAGCAAAAAGGCAACTTGAAAGGCGAAGTGACTTGACCAAAGTCACCAGCAGCAGAGCTGCATTTGAGGCTCCATTGAAAGGAGTGACCATGACCTGGGCACGGTGCCCTGAGCTTGCCGTAGGGCAGTAACAGCTCATTTGTCACTGGACACAGAAGTTGCTAGCCTTTCTGCAAAAGAGCTGACAGCCTTTGAAATACTGGCAGAGAAGAGAGCGTTCCTCACTTAGAGCCTCCATCAGCCCTGCAAGGAGGAGAGAGAAGATGTGATAGGGCCAATCTCCACCAAAGAGAGGCAGGAGATGTACATTGTCTATGGCTGGTACCCTGGACATACACTTAGGCAAGATCTATAGGACACCTCCACATCATAGAATCATAGAACAGGGTTGGAAAGGACCTTAAGATCATCTAGTTCCAACCCCCCTGCAATGGACAGGGACACCTCCCACTAAACCATCTCATGAATAAAATAATTCCCTATTGCCAAGAGAAAAACCACCATATCTGTACATGATGCTCGAGTTATTTTTTTGTTTTTAATTCTAACACAATAAAATGCAGCACATAACTGCTTTATGTAACACATACTCAAAAGCGGGGTTTGTAACAAATCTGAGTTTTACCTTTTCTTTCCTTTAAATGGCATGATGGTGCATACACAACTCTAATGTGCCTGCCTTCTGACTAAGCTTATATTGCCCCTTCCCAAAGGAATGGGAGCAAGAGCAGCTCTCCTGAGCTGCAGATTTCTTTGTGGCTGTCCCTGATGGGTGATGGTGACATAAGCTGGCTGTCTTGGGGATTTCACGTAAGCTGAAGCTTGGAAAGCTGAGCTACACAGAAGCGTCAAAGCACACCCAGGAGCCCAAAATAGGAAGGAGAAGGAGGCGCGTGGACTGAAGTGGCTCAGAAGCACTAGATCTGGACAGCAGATTAAATATAAGTTGCTGTGAATGTGGGGTTGGTCTAAACCAGCTCCAGCAAGACAGGGATGACATGTCCTGTGGTGTACTGCAGGCATAGAGAACAGAGTGCTTGCAAGTAAAAATAAGGCCTGTGAATACTTCCCTACTTCTCCCTGCAACCAAAGCAAGAAATCCCAAATCAAACCCTAGGCCAGTTAAAAGCTATCAGTACCAAAAATAGTTTGAGGCAGCGGAAAAGAAGTTTTGAAGCAGCAAAACGCAGGGTACAGCAATCAGAAAGGAGAGAAGCCAAGTGAGTATAGGGGGCCACAGTGACCATCGGTTGTTATCTCCTATGCTGTCTAAGGAATCTGGAGTGACACCAAGACCCAAACAAGGCTTTCACGGACTATGCAGTATTTAAAGTACAGCTTCAATCTCGGTTGCAGTCATACTACCATTACTGCAACTGGGAGCAAAGGTGTGGGATATGCAGAGCCATTAGGGGCGGATCGCCACTCTGTGCCAAGACAGATAGTATTTACAAACCTTCTTTTCTTGTACATTGCTCAAAACACTTCTGGCCAGGCCCTCCTATGTGGCCAGGTAACAATGCAAGCTACCAACCTACTGGCTACAGCTTCTAGGTGTCATTCAGAAAAATCATAGAAAAACATAATGCCTGTATATGAAAGTTCTAGCTTTGACTTGCTAATATATCCTCACGTAGGGGAAGGTAAGGCAACAACATACAGGTGTTTTATGGATATGTATGAAGAAGGCAGGGAAGCAATCATTGAACTGTTGCTGTCATGCACAGGAATGACTGGCAGGTTTAAGGAAGAGGAAGTGTTCATCTTTCCAGATGAGCTGCATGTGAACAGCAATAAGAAATGCTGTCAGTTCACTGCTGAATCCAAAACAACACATTCACCTTTAATCTACTGCATTTTAAAAAGCATTAGTCAGACTAGGCACATGATGCTGGTTACCCCAGAAGGAACAGTAAGTAAAGCTTAGAGTCTCCTAAGCAGTTTATAGGCTATACATCATGCCCGAGTGCCTCCTCTAAGTCAAACCCCACAAAATCCTTCATCTCCAACACCCTCAGGAACAAAAGAACTGACAACCAGCTGCACAAGAAGCTGACACACATCACAAGGTCAGAGCCCAGCACAAGATTTATCACCTCATCCCTGTAAAGCAGAGCAAATGTCCCTGCAGGAGGGTTCCTCCACCACCACCACAGGCACTGGGGCACTTCAACATCTTCCTTGTTTTTGTTCCTACATCAGCACGTGATACCTGTCAGACCTCCAGGATGACACATCTGTCCTATTCTGCGTGTCACAGTCAAATCTGCACTCTGTGGTTCACCGTCTCTGAGATCAAGGGAATTTGTATCTGGATGACATTCTATGTAACTAGGCAGAATTAAATGGTCATGAAAGCATGGTAAAGAAAATAATCCCAATAGGAGCAGGGGGAGCACTCCCAGCAAGGACCTGATTCCTGCCTGGTGCCTCTGTTGGGGATGGCTGGATACAATTCCCTTTGCAGATCAACTTTATTCATATGTAAATCAAAAGCTGGTTCAAAGGCTTCTGTTGAATTCTAGATTCCCCCTGACTCTGGCTTTCAGTTTTCCCCCTTTATGCCAACAGCTTAGTCAGAAGCCTTTTAAATCACTGGAAAACATCTCAATCATATAATTAACCAGAATGTGAATACCTGCAAACCACGACAAGGGAAGGCTTTGGCTGCCCAAATTTGACAGCATGGAGGGAGCTTGTATGCTATTAATTTTTAGCTAAAGCTGATAAGGAGGAAGCTAAAACTAGCTGTGATCCCCCCTGCCAGTTCCTCCAATGGCATGGCAGCCACTGTGGCCACACAATTGCACACATCCCGTAGCTGTGTGGGAGGTTTGAATCCCTTCCCTTAAGAGAAGGAATTGCACAGGAGGTGGGTTTTGCATGCTTAGAGGCAACTTGCCAAACCCCAAAAATGCTTTGTTCCCCTGGCCAGGCTTTGCAGGAGTGCCCCATCACCTGATCCATGTGAATAAACCTTTTCCTATTTAAGTTTCACACTCAGCTGACGGACCATGAACTGCTGAGCCCTAAATGAAAGGGCAGGGCTGGTGGAGGCAGGAGAGTGAAGGAGTTAAGCAGTCACCAGCCAAGGGCAGTGAAGAGAACAGGGATTTATCTGCCTGGGAAGCAGAGACAAAGATGAGTACAGTTACGCAGGCAGCGTGAAGGGAATGCTTAGAGACAGGAGACTGAAATGCCACTAGATATACATAATCCTTGAGAGGGACACATGGTGATAGTTGCCTCAGCATATAGTGACTGTGAAAATGGAATAGATAAAAATTATCAATTGAGCACATATATAATTCAGACCAAACCTCTGAACATAGATGTGATTCAAGATTCCCAATTCCAAAAGGCAAATTGATCAGCTCCAGGAAATGAGGAATTAGTGAAGCTGAGGAATTGAGGAATTCAAGGACCAAAAGTGGAAGAAAAGCTCTTAAACTGCTCTAGAACTTTTATCTTGTGCAGAAGGGTTAAATTCTGAGGAGCACTGCAAGTTCAAGTCTCCACCACCTCAGAAGAGTAGTTAGAACACTCAGACTCCAGGTGGAATGAATTGGGAATAAAAGCAAAGGTACCAATACATGACAAGCCAAAAAAAGCATTTTATCACCTCTAGAATCCTCAAATCGAACGACACCTCACAGTAGGTATTAAACAAGCAGAAAAGTTTAGTCAACTCTATGAGAAAAGGTAGATGAGAAATAAGAGGGAGGGTCTTTTTACTGAGGTAAATGCTTATTTCAGGATGGCCTCAGGTTAACTCTTCACCTTACTCTTCAATAGGAAAAGAGTAATGTTTGGTATTAGGTAAAAGACAAGATGTACAATATGATAAATATTATAAATAAATACTGTAGCTGGCCATTGATTTGTTTTCAGTCCAGAGGTGGGGTTTCACATACTCAGTGTGGACTGACACAGGAAGCTGCAGCAATAGCATAGTCTGGAACATTACCATATGGCTAGAGGAACACAAAATGATTTCTATACCTGAGAGAAGTGATGAGGAAAGACTGAGGCCCCATAGTGTAACTGCAGCAGAAAGAGAAATCTTAAAACAGATTTTGAAATAGTGCAAGATAACAAAAAACACAATAACAAAATACAGACTTTACAAAAGGAAATTGTCAGATTTTATTCTTTTCTCCTTTGAAATCCAGAAGAAGCCCCTTAGAGCTCATCCCTTCAGACTTCAGAGAAGCAGCTGATCAAAGGTCGATTAGCAAGCTGAAAATGCTCCTGCTGAAAGACAAAGATACAGCATAGGAAGGGGCTGGCAACAAGGGAGGCATTACTACCACAGGTCCTTAAGGCTCTGCTATTGAGTTTGATATATTCTTGTGCCAAAGATGCAAACAAATGAAGTTCGCTCTTGCCACCTGCATGCTGGGTTAATTACAGCAAACACTGAGGAGGGTACCGCCAGAACAGGGTACAGTCTGCTTCAGCAAGGACTGAATGGCTGGATAGTTCAGGCTTCAAAAGCAAAACAGAGAACACCTCATTCCTCTCTAAAACTGATCAGAAAAGAGGCACAAGAGAAGAAACAGTTATCTCAGCCACCAACAGCAGCAGCACAGGCTCGCTGGGTACGCCTGGCATCCATTAGCCCTTGCACTGCTGGGGCAGCCGTGACAAGGTGCCAAGCTCATTTCTGGATCAAAAGGGATTCACTTGTGAAGAGCAGCAGACAGGGCAGGGTAGTGGGTGCAGTTACATGGAGTCAGCCACACTAGGCAAGTATTCCCATTCCCTAGAAATATGAAGCAGACAGCAAAACAGAGGAGCTGCATTCCACCTGGGCTTGGGCAGAGTTTCACCTCAAACTGCTATAGCCCTCGTACACCTGCAGTACCTGCCACACTGCCCAGTGCTGCTGGGACAGATCAGTTGGTAACAGCAGGTCCCCCGGAGCAGCAGCTCCCAAGTAATTTGGGAACATTTCTAGCAGCATTAGTCACTGCCCTTACCCCGACATATTCTGGGCTATCTGGCCAAGTTAGTGACACAGAGATTGCTTCACAGTACTCAAATCTCTCAGCTCATGAAATAGTAGCTTGAGTTTCCTGCCTTTCATAAAGCCAGAAGCCCTACAGTATCCAGCTCATTCACGGAAGATAAAAATCTCTTGGCACAGGCTCTTTCCTCACTTGTAGGTTAATTTCATTGTTCAGGCTCTGCAGGGCACTTAATACATCTCTCCCCTGTTAATCTCCAGCAAATTTTGTGACTGATGTGGCTGGGTATCAGCCAGGCACTGCCAGTTAAGGTGTGCACAGGGCTCTTCACTGGTATGTCCATTTTGCCTCTTATCTCCCATTCTAGCAACACACCGTGGGTTTGCACAAACCCAGCCAGTCACTCTGCCCCTTGTATCTATTACCTGCCTTGTCCACTGCTGAAGATATGTCCAATGTTTTGCAGCATCAAGGAAATTAGTGACTTGTTAACCATGGATGTGAACAGCAATGGGATCCAAATAGTGGGTGCAGGAGGTGGCAATGGCCACATATCAGGCAACTGCTCCCAGGAACTGCATGCGCCTGCAAGTACTAAAAGTGCCTGGGCCTTCTGGTTTTCCTTCAGGACTGCACACAGCAGTAGTTAAAGCCAGCCAGCATCAGGTGTGTCCTTGCATTCTGCAAGATAATGGCACCACTCCGGTGAAGTCAATACAGTTCAAAGAAATTAACCAGCCCAATTTTAATTAAACTTATGAACTAATGAACCAGGTTCCTAAGGGACATGGCAAAACATCCCTCCCTGAACTTTCACAGCAAGGCTAATTACATAGAGACAAAATTAACAATCCTTGCTTTGGAACAAGTGTGGGAACCGCACAGAGATCTCTGCATCTCCTTCAAAGGCCAAACTTACCATAATGTTTGCACACCTAGTCTTTCCCTCATGGTTTGCTGGAGTTATTTACCCGTTGCTTCCCATCACTACTTAATGTAGTCATACATACTCTTTAGTCTTCATCCTAAATCTGTATCCCCTTCGTAGCTATCCTCTCACCTCCATGACTCTGTAGAGCTCATTTAAACTTGCTGCTGCCTGCTAGTGGTGTAGTGCTTTTGTGTCAGGCTAGTAACTGAAAAGCCTTTTACTACAGCAACTCAGCCATACATAGAAGTGTAGTCATGGATGAGCCTTTGCAATTCATAATTACAGAACTGAGCCTAAAAAAGCACAGTCCTACAAAGGACATCAATATGCAGAAAGGGTTTTAATCCAAATGGGGCCATTCTGTGTGCCCCTACATCATTCTGCATCTGTCCTTACAGTACCATGGCAGTAGTGAGAGCTGGAACATTCCCTTTGCTGTTTTTTTTTGCTCCACTGGTATTTTTAGATGCTGAACATTATAATGCAGTGCTAAATAACAGCAATAATTAAAAAAAAAACCACCAGGCCTCTGCTCTATTAGGTAGCTACCATGGCACTAACCACTGCTCAACCACTTCAGTTTCTGTCAAGGTAGCATAGGGCTCTTGCACTGCTCCTGCAACTATGAGCTAGTAGGGGCCAGAGTTCTGCAACCTCTCTGCAAAGCCTTGCTAGTAATACTGGCACCACTGCCACACTTGGGAAGGAGACCCGAGCTTACCTCAGCTTTTCCTGGTGTTGACCACACCAAGTCTCTTCAGGTCTTGCTACGCAGGGCAGAAATGGACAGACTGAATTCACCTTATGAAGCTGATGAGAGATTATCCCCAAAGCCTGAGCAGCAGGTTATTTTGCCTGAGGAAAGCTCTGGTCACCAAGCTGTGCATGCCTTTAGGAGCTGACTCTCATCTACTCCTGCCTTCAAGCCATTCAGTCCAAGCATCAAGCCCAAGCTGTCACCCAGGGCTGGCTGTGCCTGTGATACCACAATAGCTCTAGCTCTCCCAGGCAAATGAATGAAATCATGCTGAAACACGTATTAATTCTGCTCCCAATCTATAAACCTAGAATGTGGGACAAGTTTTCCACCTCCTGTCCCCTGCCTCTTCCTAACACCCCAGTTGCTACTGGTTAATAGTCTCCATCCATCATGGTCACAGTGAAACTGCCAAGCAGCTGGGAAAACAGCAGTTCTAGAAAGGACATTAACAGTGAGCAGAAGAGCACAGGTTTGCACTATGACACTACACCAGACTTGACAGAGTGCTAGCTAGAGAGCTAGGGAAGCATCAAAGGAGAGACATGGCTGTCTCAGCCATTCCTGCAGAGCAGTATCCACCCTTCAGGAGTTCTTGAACAGAAAGGCAGAGAAGCTGAAGAGTGCCAAATGGCTTCAACAGGGGCATGTAACACAAGGAAGCTCAGCATGCATCACCTCTGCATTTCTGAGATGCATTTGTTGCAGCCACTCATGGGACAAGGGGTGGACTGTCCCATCTGCTCTGGCTGGGCTCCCTGGGGACAAGGGATTTGGGGGGGAGATGAGCACATTACAAGCAAGATGTTACTACAGCAACAAGTGCCAGAACCCAAAGTGAGCTTCCCCCTTGTCCTCAAACAGGCCTGAACCTCTCTCACAGAAGGCTACTGTAAAGGGAAAATGAAAATGCCAGCTTTGTTTCTAACCCTGTGACAGGCTTTCTTTCACTCAGAGCAGCAGTTACGAACTCTGCTTGTAAGAGAAACATTTACTTCTTTTTCAGGAGCCAGTAGGCAGAAGCACATGCAGCACTGGGGGCAGAGCAAGGGCTTGTCCAGGGTAATTGTGTCCTCCAGCAAACACCACAGCTTTCTTCTGTTCTGCTGCCCGTTAATTCTTACATCACTCATCTTGCACTCAGGAGGAATAAGCTTGGCAAAAACCTCTGGATAACAAACTGATCCATGTTTGTCTATTTCATAAAAGGACAATCTTGAAAAACAGTAAAAGCCCTGCTTTATGGGGAAGTTCAGATTTACGTTTATGTCTCATATAGCAATTATATTTACAGCACTGCATATTTCAGTGCATCTTGGCTTTTATTTCCCTTGTGTGCTTACTCCAACAATGGCTCTAACTCACTGCAGTGCCAGACTAACAAATATCAAAACATTTGTACACTGCCAAACTACCGAGTCTCCCGGAGAACCAGAAATATACGCAAACAGGTGATGTTTGTCAAGTGACTTATTTCTCTAGTGAGAAATATTTGTGATATGGTAAGTTATTAATACCAAGTTTTCCTTTTACCTTTTGTCTGAAGCAGCAATTCCTTGTCAAATTCAGTGCAACTTGACTCTGGCCTGTAGTACACGAGAAGGTAACAGGTTGAGAAACAGCTTTGAGTTGAATCAGCAAAAGCCTCTCAGTTTACTTCTCACAAGAAACAAGCCAGAAATGAGGGCCCCATAAGTGCATACAATAGCTTTTCCATCAGTTACCTTAAAAACCAGAACAATTATACTAGTCCACAGTGAGATAAATATTACAACTAGTACCTTGAAAGTCCATTTCATTAAGTAAATGATAATAATGCTTGGAACATGAGGCCCATTAAAGGTAAAGACTTTTTCTTGTTTGCCCAATCTACAGCTTATAGTATACCACTCTGGCTGAAAAAATAAGGTCAACATATACAGAAGTATATCAATCTTACTCATATTGACATTTGTTTGCTGCTGTACCTGTATTTGTGCAGATACCAACACACCCTTCCAGGTAATGATACACAAAGGAGCAATGCACTGGGGTGTTTTAAAGAATTTCCACACAACTAAGGTTTTACTGGAAGTCAGGAGGGTTTTCCAGGTTTATGTACATACAGGATCCACAAAATAAGGCTTTGTCCTGGGCTGCTCGTCATTTCACTTGATTCTTTTGCCAGTTTTGCCTGCCTAAGGCAATGCAGCTGTGCTGCCTGCAGAGCACTCAGCAAACCCCTGGGCACAGCAGCAACTGCTGCGCTGATGGAATGACAGATCGTGTTGTTTGTCAACATCCATGGTCGTGCAGCAGGTCAGGACAGTCACTGGGTCATGGGCTGCTCTCCCTGGGTGCGCAGCGCAACAGGGCAGCTTCCATCAGCTGTGGCAGGAGACTGATGTCGGAATATTTTAGGCCTGGCACCATGAATGGAGGTAATAACTGGTATCATCACACAGGAGCTAGAAGTAGGTAGAAAGAGGAGCTTTGTGTGGGTGGTGACAGAAAAACAGCGGATTAAGGAGACAAGGATCAGAATCTGCATATTGCACAAAACCAGTTCTGCATCAGGCAGGGAATAATTAGCTTGCTCTTTTTTCCAGACAAGCAGCAATAATGTTCAGAAACACCTGGTCTGACACCAGGGGAAACTGGACACCCATGGGGGTGTTTCGAATTCTGTGCTTTTAGTGCATAATTTTACCATTCACTGTATATTTATAGGGCATTACAGATGGATCCACTGCATATACAAATCCGCTGGCAAAGACATAGGACTTTGGTAAGGGTCAGTGCCTGGGGAAATGATTAAGGACAGTTCTAGTAACAGACATCAGCCCCCGTGACAGCCAGGGGAGTTTAAGCATAAAAGGGAGTTACTCCCAATAAAGTTTTTGTATAAGGATCTACTGGTATTCCTGTTACTTTATTAATGCCCTGGATTTTTCTTCCACACAAGGCACTATTACATATGTGCAACTGAAAGGATGGAATACAGGAACAAGACATGAGGGAGGGAAGTTCAGGGCCAAGTATCTGCCACAGCAAAGCACAAATAAAACCAGACTGCTGGCAGGTGAGTCTCTCTCTCATGGATCAATACAGGCCTGTTATTTCTGCATTACTGCCTAGGGTTTTTTTTGCTTTGGAATGAGACCTTTTCTGAAGTGTAGTTTTGTCCCACCAGAAAACCATTAATGGAGACTGCAGTGTTATGCAAACCATACCTGCTTTTAATGGCCTGGCCATCATCTAGCAATGATCAGGCTGCATTTATCTGCTTTCTGTTGGCTACAGCACTGAGTACAGTTAGTTCTGTTCATTAAGTTGTAAAACAAAAGCTCAGTATTAAGAGCCAGAAGCCCCTGACCTACACCTTACAAGCATAATACACATTGCCAGCATCCAATCTGACATATCCCACCTTGCTGCCATGTGCAAACCCATCCTTCCCAGGATCTGCACCTGCTCCCAGGCCAGCACATGAAGAAAGCAACAGCTCTTTTCTCTTTGTATTTTCAACACAAGAGCTCCAATTTCTGCAGTGCTTGTTTTCAGGACAAGCATGGGAAGTAGGTGCATGTACCAGGCATGGACAGTGCACAAAAAGGATTAGAGAATTTGAGTCAAAAAAGAAAAAAAAACAGGAACCTTTACATTTTGTCCTGTATGCTAGGAGGAGAGGTGCAGAGACTCATTGCATATTTTCACAAGAGAGGGCAAAAATCACCCTGCATTTAGAAAAATTATGTTTAGAGCCTACTGGTTTTGAGGGGAAAAGATAAAATAAAAGTTCCAACTCTGAAGAAAACCCAAATCCAAGCAGCCATTATTCTGTCTGTACAGGACTTATTAAATAACCCAGTGTCTGCAACCCATAACTCTAACAGTTCCCCTGTCATGCTACATGCCAGACCACAGCTGCATAAAATAGAGAAAACCCATTATAAGTGACCAGAGTCACTGGAAAAGTGTGGAAATATTGCCTCAGGCTGCTGCAAGGCCTTTTCCTGTGGAACGAATGTTTTGCAAGTGTCTATTAATATTGTTCCTTGCTGACAACTGGTGCTTCTACATTCTGGGGTTTGTGAAAAAGGCTTATGTGTGGGCTGTTCAAAACTCTGAATGCAAATAGAGCAACTTTTCTTCCTCATTCTGATTTATTCATTTCTTCCCCCTCTCTCCTACCTCACACATCAGACATGGAAAAGAATGAGAACTCAGAAGTATGAAAATAATGAATATTCAAGAACAGGATGCAACACAGTGCAGAGGCACCATCACTGGATTCTCCATGTAATAAGGAAGATTTCTTGACTGACATATGCAAGATGCTTCTAGAGTAATGCTTTAAGACATTTTTGCCACTGTTACATCAATACTTATTATTATAGAGCAGCACTCCACATTATCAGGGTATCTTTTTTACAATACCCTTTAAAACATGAAGCAAATGATCATAAATCTGTGACCATTTGAACATTGGAGCTGCAAACTCTACAAAAACCTGTACAGTTTGAGCCTATGTCCAGTTGCTCACCCTTCCCTCCTTCCTTCCCCAGCTACTCCCTTCAGGGCTCTAACTCATCATCCCCTCCAGTGAAAACTGCCCCTCTCCTGTCTTGCAGCCTCATCTATAACAACTTATCACTCCCCAGGTCTCTGCTCTGCATGCTGATGCTCATTGGCACACGTGGCTTTTGAATGAAGACGAGTCAAGGCCTTTGAGGTGAATAACTCACATGCTGATTTTTTGCAAGAGTTTTTCTAAGCAGCGTGCAACAGCAAGCTAACAGATCTGCAGGAGTGTGGAGGCAATTAAATCTGAGGTTCAGGATAACCTCAAACCTGATAAAGGGGGCAGTGAAAGATTTAACATGGACAAAGGTTGTTCTAAAGTTTAAGGATGCTGGTTTGGACCCTTCCATAGTATCTGGGAGAAAAAAAACTCAGCCTGCCGATCACACCAGTATCGGCCTTGTCAGTTAGTCCTCATTTTTCCACTCACTGGAAAGTTAACAACCTTCTCTAGGTTCAAATACCCACAGGTCCTGCCAGGAAATACTTTACTGAACTGAAGTTTTATTGTTAACTTCCTGCCAAGCATAAGTCTGCCAGCAGTTCCCTTGTTGAGGCTATTAGGAGAGACACTCAAAGGAGTGTACGCTGGAAGAGTCATAAAAAGCTCAGTCCCAGCCTGCAAGCCCTCAAAGGGAAGCCAGTAAAGACGACTCAATGTATCCAACTGGTAAAGCCACTTGCAGTCCTTTGGCACCTCACATGCACAAGACAAAAGCCATCCTGCTTTCCGGTGGCACACTCACCAGCAAAAGGACATGCATGGTACAGTTGCTTATGGTACAGAACTTCCCTGCATCTTACTGCAGTTAAAAATAGATGTGGCTTTACCATTACATTCTTAAGTTACACAGCACAGAGGATATAAGCACCAGCAGTTTTAATGAGAATATATCTGGCAGCAGATAACAGTAGTCAATATAGGGAATACAGTGGTCTTACAACTGGACCAAGATAAGCAGAAGCATTGGGGTATCAAAGATAATTACCAAATGTTTAAAAGAGAAACATTATTTCCAGGTCACATTCTAGCCACTGTTTCAACCTGCTTTGCTCAGAGCAGGATTAAAGCAGAGCAGGAAAGAGCAGCAGGGGACACGAGCGAATGAGGATCTGATTCACTGAGCTGAGAGGTGATAGGAAACCTGGAAATAACAGGGCATTCTGAAGGGCAAGAGTTGTAATGAAACCAAAACAGTGTCAGGAAACAGAGTGATATTCACCAAGGCAACAAAAAACAGCAAAATTAAGACCTGTGCAGAAAGGGACATCCATGTCATCTCACGGTGGTTGCACAGGGCACACACTACCATATACCTCAAAGACAGCTCTCATGCTGCCATTAGAGATAGGTTCACCTGCCTGCAGAATGTGATCTACAGCAACACAGGAGCGCAAAGGCAAAAACAATGACATTTCACAACAACAGATGTCAGCAAAATGTGAGTGAAGTTTCTGTTTCCATAAGTCTATTACAGAAATATGATCTGAATCCGCAGATTTCTTTTGTGGCAATTCATCATTATTTTGAGCCCCAGTTGTGTCCTCCAACACCCTTGCTGTCAGCCCAGCATGCTCCACATCACCTCCTACAAGCCAGGCTTCTGATGGAGCCACAGTGGAGAACCAGACACGGGGCAGACCTCCCTCACTTGCTGGTAGAGCAGTGCTTCACACCTGGGCAGCAGGAGCATTTGCAATATCTGAAGACTTTCAGACACACGAGCAAAAAACAGCTTTATACCACCCATGAGAAACTGAAGCACAAATGTGCACAGAACAGGGAAATCAAAGAGAAGACCTGGAAACCTTGATGAAGATAGTTAAAAAGTCCCCAAAAAAGGCAATGCTAACTAGTGTGGGCTGCCAGTTACAAGCTCCTGTCCCAGTTTGGATGCTGCCAGGACCAGCCTGCCTGGAACCCAGCAATACACCATATCACAGCCCAGACTCCTTCCAACAGCTTCTCGCCTTTATCCTCCTAGCAAATATCTACCCACAGACCTGCCCATACTCAGCTAATTCACAGGCAGCCCATGCCCCAAGCCAGCTCCAGCACAGAGCAGGGGTCATCAACATCCTACTATGCCCTGCTTCCCAGGACAAGAAGGGAACCTCTTGCTCTCCCAGGCAAGGCAAGCGCTTGGCAAAGCAACAGGAGCAAGGGAAAGTCAGAGCAACAGAGATGTGAGGAAACTTCTTACACAGCAGAATTGCTGGCAGCTCCAGACCACAGGGGCAGTTCGCAGCACCGAGAGCTGCCAAGCCGCTCTGTGCTGCACAGCCCAGTGAAAACTGAACTTAAGATGAAGAGGAAAACAGACTTGCTGGTAGTGCAAGAAGAATGTGCATGTCCAGCTGTTGGAGGAGGGAGCCCTGTGAAGTTGCACAGCTGAGAGCCAGAAAGGTGGAGCAGAGGACAGCACTGAGCTTGCAGAGTCAATTTACCAGTAAATAACACTTGGATTTTTTGACCATGCAAACAAGAGCAGGGAAAGAAGTGAGGCTGTGCCACACTGATGCTGGGACAGAACTAGAGATCTGTAAGAAGGAAGCAGCTTTAATTCCTTTTCTTTGAAACAGCAGTGATGGGCATACAAAAAGGCAGAGGCTGCTGGGAACAGTTAAGTAAGGAAATAACCACATCAGAGGCAATAGGAAAATTCTGAAGTTCAGCATGCTAGACAAGGGGAAACTAAGCAGTAATCACCCTGGAGAACCAGAAACCAACACACTGAATCACAAACCTGACAGCAAGGATTTCCAGCAGAGCCATGGTCTCACATCACATCAGATAGCTAGGAGAATGACTTTCCAGGTTAAACACAGGTAGATTCAGCTTGAAAGCCAAGGCCATGCTGGATGAGCAGCTTCCAACAAAAGGTTTGTGTTATCCAGAAGTCTTCAAGATCTGGGGCTGTATGGCTAGGGATGAGGGTCTTGTTTTCTGCCTCCTTAGACCCTCTGCTCCCCCAGAACTGTCACATCAGCAGCCCCCAGTGCAGGAAGACCTGGGGAAGCACAGAGGCCCCACAGGCATGAGCAGCTGGTACAGGTAGGTGCAGAAGAGGTCCAGCCGAGGGCACTAGAATACATCTCTGCCCATGAACTCCAGCTTTGCATACTGCAAAGATGTGTACATAACCAAGGGGCAGCCCACAGGCTCTGAAGGGGCTGCATATCCTGTACTTCACCCTCTGGGGGAGAGAGGGACTTTGCCAGCACTATTGGGCTACAGAATAAGTTTTAGGGATGCAAGAGGGGTCAAGTCAAGACTCAAAGATGCATCAAGCATCTCCAGGCTCGTGGCATAGTTTGGGAGACCTTGAAGATGTAGATAACACCCACAGTACAAAGCAGAGCTAAACCCCAGCCCCAGAGATAGAGCAGCGGAGAGACTTCCTGGAGACCCAGAGGGCCTGTTTCAGAGTTTCTTGCAATATCTCAAGACATATGTAAAACTGCTGAAGTAAAAAGCAAAACTGAAATTAGTGTTTTCCATCGCACCCTCCACAGGGCACAGCAAGAGAAGATACATCAAATAACAAGGTCTAAAACAAATTCACGCATACAGGATATCTGTATTTACACTGTTCAAAGAGCAACCTTACTCTGATTTAGCAAAGCACTAGTTTAGGGGTATGAAACCTTTCATCACCTCTCCACTACATTAAGATGTGGCAGTTCCACCTCCAGTTATTGCAGAGCCCTCACTCCCACCTTCCATGGTATATGCAACACTGCATGATGCTGCTGTCACCCTATCATGTACTCACCCAGCCATCAAACTGGTAACCCAGATGAACCCCCACCAGTCTCACACCTTCACTTACAGAAATGAAACTGAGAGCAGGAGTGATTATATACTCATGGGTGCCTGAACAGCTGGGAGTAAGAGGAGCTGTCTTGGCTGGTGTTGCCACAGGAACAAATTGATATCATTTGGCCACAATTAAAACTTAGGCTCTGATACTGTTGGGGCTTTTTTTCCCCCTAAACCAAGGTTTTTATCCATCACAAGTGTGGGAGCCCACAGCAGCTTCCATATAGGAATAGGGCAGGCCAAGCCATGCTGTTTATGAAAGGGGCTACATCACCTGGTTGTGTGAGACAATATGCAATCAATTTGAGGATCCATGGATTTCCTCCTGACCTATTTTCTGTGATCAAGGGGAGAGTGATTTTGTCTTCACATTCAGATCTGGCTAATTTGGAGAACACCTGTGACGACATCAAAGCATTCTCCCCATCCACAAAGGCACTCATAGACCATAGCAAGAGTGTTGTGCAAAAATGGTGCAGAAAGTCCTGAGCAGCACCTGGCAGGCATCAGGCATGCAGGAAAGGAGAGCTCTCTCCTTCCTATGGTTTCTGCACATGGGAAACATAAAACCCTCATGCTCAGCACTGTCGTTACTGGTGCTGCAAAACCCTAGACAAAACAGATGAAATCAGCTGACAGTGGGCAAGCCAACAAAACATCTGCTTGTCCCCATGTGGTGTGCCAAAGCAGGGCTGCCATATTCTAACATCCTAATGGCATGAAATTAAAGCAAAACTACATGGTGAACAACTAAATGGTGGTTTTATCTTATGGAGAAATTAAAAAGTATCTATAGCTTTTGTTGCGTGCAGGAATCTCTTTGTAAGTTGTTAGCAATTAAGAAAAACACACTTGAACTGAAGAGCCACGTTGGGTTTAATTTTGAGATTTTGTATTAGATTGCAGGTTTAATTGAGAGGTAAATGCTGGTTCTTCTGCACCCTCTGGATCTCAGTGTACCTGTTGGACCTAAGGATGACCTTGAGGCTCTATTTCAAACTTACACAAAACCATGGCCACTGAGAGCCCCAGTTCAACCTTGGGGTGCTGCTGTCACTGGGATGAACCACATGGTTGGGGGGAGAGAGTTTCCTTGTGGGATCTTGGCACTGCCCAAAACAGCCTACCTCTCTGCCCAAGGCAGATACAGGGACTGCCTTCCTTGCAGTTGTTTTGATATGATCACGCAACAAATTGTTGTTATTCTACCAAAATTAAACCTATTCCTCAAAGCTAGTACAAGGGTGGCTGCAGTCAAAGGTGACTGAGAATGTTACTGCTGGAAACAGCCAGCATACGTTTATATGACCCAGGGATGGCATAGACTAAGACGATGAAGGAGGTCCTGTAGCACCTCCTGTGGTCTATTGTTTGGGACTTCAAAGAGGCCACGGATCTGTAGCCTTTGCTAATAGTTGTTATCTTCTGGCAACAGTAATTATGAACTGAAGGAGACTCAGAGAGGCTGATTGTAAAGGGTCAGTTAAGCTGCACCTTTTCTGCTTTATTCACTTGATTGCCCCCATTTTCATCATATCCACCCCTCTAGGATGTGTTTTTTAATCCTCCAAGCTGAACTATCCCTATGAATATTCACTTACTATTGCTGCCTAAATATCCTGAAGCTGCTATCAATCTTACGTGCTGCATTAATCTCACACACAACTCCTAGGACTCCATCTAAAATGCAAATGCAAAATATGTAAAGAGTCAGAAGGAAATAATAACGTCAGCAAAAGCTGATTTACAGTTTCCCAGTTCAGTTTCGTATTGATTTTGGAGTAGTAACTCATCAAGCAGCATCTGTTGAAAGTCTGCACATTACTGATGGAGAAACCTATAAACTTCACATGCATATTGAGCAAAGGGGCATGGAAACACAGTGAGTCAGACCAGTGGTGCATCTCTCCAGTAAGTATAAGGGAAGACTAAGTGTCCAGCAAAGCTTGCAGAGATGACTCCTGAATGTCTTCCCCTCTGCTGACACTTGGTTCAATCCTGGGATTGTATTTGAATTAGTAACCACTGGGTATTTTCTTCCATGAATCCAGTGAATCATTTATTTGAGTCCTTGTAAAGTTTCAGTAGCCTCTATGCCACGTAGAAAAGAGTTTCACAGATTAGCTACCAATTTTGTAAAAGAATTTCTCCTCATTTGTTGTTGCGAACAGATTTCTGCTAGTTTTACCTGATGCCCCCAAAGCTCATATGGGAAGAGGCAAAGGATAACTGTTCCCTATTTATCTCAGCACTCAGCATCTGGCAGAATTCTATAATGTTCTCCCTGGGTCATTTACTTTTGCAGTCTCCAGAACCATCCTAACCTACGGAACCATTCCCTGTGGGGAAGCTGCTCAAGCCTGAAATCATCTTTGCAGTGCAAGTCTGTGCCTCATCTCTAACAAACCACTTTGCGGAGTGACAGTGCTGGTGCATGCCTTTGTGGTGGGTGATACGCAGGTACAGGAATTTGCTGATGCAGGAGCAGCTGGTGTGGCACATGAAGGCTGTTGCAGCAGAGTGCTCCTCAGTGTGCACACAACAAGCTGGCTTCCATCCCTTCTGTGTGCGGGGATGGCCTTGTTCTTTGTGCACTCCTGGGACTGGCAATGAGCAACAGCTACCCTGGGCAAAGAAAGAGGTTGGCTGTTTGCACAGCAAGCTGGCCTGAGTTCAGGGTAGACTGAGAACAAGAGGGTGTTCCTCAAGCTGGAACATCACTCACCACTATTTCACACATCACCTTGTTCATATTTCTTCTTCTACAATGAAATGCCAAAAGAGGGGCAAGAACACTTTTGTCATCAGCTGAAGGGGAGAAACAATAGCTCTGCTCACTCTGTCACCACCCTGCAGAGACTGAATCACCATCACAAGGCGAATTATCCTCTTGCCTGTTGCTCAGCTCCTTCATCCTGGTGACTCATTCTGGAACAAGGATGGGAGTGATGCTACACCCTCCTCCCCCTATTCCACAACATGAACTGAATACCAATCCATGGTTGGGATCATTCCAGGGTAGGGGACAGTGAGCAGAGCCGGTAAGGGCATCAGAGGGCTTGGAGGGCAGGCACGCTGTGCAGGAGGAGGCACAGTTGGCGCAGGCACCAGAGTCTCCAGCAGCCTCTGCCCGCAGCTCCAGGCGCGCAGTGGTTCTGCTGGTTCTGCAGCCTCTCCCACAGGTTGGCTTTCTCCTTAACTAACTCTGCCAGCCTGATACAATGCATAAAAGCTTGTCTTCCCTTGCTCAGGAAAGGTTCACCTCAGCAGTAACATTTCTTCTGCCTTCCTTTGGTGAAGAAATGAAGATAGATTGGGATTCTGCACATGGGGCCAGCAGAGCACTATCTGCTTTGCAGGTAGAATGGAGGAATGCTCCCCTCTGCAGACTGCTTTAAACAGATTTTATTGGATTATAAGTGCCCACAAGGACAAATGAACCCTGTCCTGGTCTAACACAGCTCTCATAGCTCATTCTAGAGAGCAGATGTGCCGGTGAGTCTCTGATCATGGGCTGAAGGCTTTCCTGAAGGGGTACAAGCCCTGTGCTCACCCCTGGGCTGTGGGCATCTGGGCTGGACCCCAGGCTCAGCATTGTATGCCATCCTTGGAGCACATCCATCCTGTCACAAAACTAGAGAGGCGACATCTCACCTGGCACATGATACGTTGCAAAACAAGTGCTGGTGGTTTCAAGTTAAGGAAGCTCAAAACAGCCTGACAGAGGAAAATATGTCTCTAGAAAAAGGGTACCATATGTGCCTGCCAGGCAGGGCTGCTCTTGCTGCCGCAGCGAGGCTTCTTGTTACTCATCATCAGTGAAACGCGCTGCCAGGCTGGTTGCGAAGAGACATTGCATTACCAAGATTAGACACAAAATGTATTTTACAGGGGGGCCAAAACTACTCTGAAGGTAATGAATTTCACAGCATGCTGCCTTTTGGAACACGCTGAAGAGCAATTCCTTCTCCCTTCCAGTGGCTTTGCTGGTATCAAGGGGTACCCGAGATTGAGCTGCTGCAGGGGCCATGTGAGCACCCAGTCACCTAGGGGTTCAGGTCACCCTTGAGCAAGAGAATCTCTTGCAACAGGGCAAGGAGGGAGCATGCATAGCCCTCAGCTGACCCATGTCAAGGGCAGCAGTGCCTCCACTCCCTGCCTGCCCTCTGTCAGAGGAACCCTAAAACCCAGCTCCCAGGCACTGTTCCTCTCGCTGTGTGGAACGCTCCGGAGGAAGGATCCGCGCTGGCTTAACTCTTCATGTTTATGCCTCTCCCATGTCTCCTTCCTGGTCCCCACAGCAGCTCCTCCCCCAGGCTTCCTCACCTCCATCACCACCCACAGCAGCTCCACTGTACGTGCTGTGCCTCATGGAGGCTCGCGGGAGTGTGGCACATGGAGCTGAAGGAGGAGGCAGCAGGCGCCACAAGCTGCTATGGGAAAAATTAATTGTTGAGGCAAGAAGAAGGTCATTGTATTATTTCGTTGCTAACAGAAAAGTTCAGGCAAGGGAGCTTTAAGACCCACTAGAGGTACTAGCTGTGATTACAACTGTCAGACAAGTATTGTGTGACAATGAATAACAAAAGAACAAAAGAAAAGGCTTTTTAAGCTTGGGGAAAAAGAATGTCCTTCATTTACCTTTTCTTACAAACCTTCTCTCCACAAAGACAGTCAGGATATCCAGTGTACAAGCATTTGCCAGAAAGGAGAAGGTCTTCATTTTGCAACCTCTGCGTAAACACCTCTTCTTAAGCTCCTCTGTGTATCATACCTTTAATTGTGCATGCTATGCTCAGAAATCACCTGTGATTTCATACAAACCATATAATGTAAGGCACAAGAGTTTCAGAGTGGTCCAACTCCAGTGCAGCCCTCCATGAGTTGCAGAGCAGCACTGCTCCTTCCCAGAGTATTTTCTCAGGCACCCAGAGCAAGGGAGAACCTCTCTCCAGCATCTCCAGCATCGCTGCAAGGATCCAGTGGGGAATAGTGTGTTCATGAGGCCACCTGTCCCTTGGGCATTAGTGGCACTCTCATGTGTTGGTGAATCATTAAGCCCAGGAGAAACAGCTCTCCCACTGTCTTCTCGCTGTGCAGTGATGTCTGCTAATAGCACTGACAGCCTTCACCTCTGGGAAGATTAAGTGTCAGAGCTAGAAAACGGGTATTCATCTTCCTCCTGACCCTGTGCAGACTTCAGCCTCTCTGAATAGCCACTTTTATCCCAATAAATAACACGCTTGCTTAGAAATATTATAAACAAACTGATAAACAAGCGTAAATGGCAGGGCTGCTATTATACCAATGGGTTATGTTGATACTACAAACCGATGTTGAAGCTGCAGCAGCAGTGCTGGGGACACTGGGCTCCCAGGCAGCACATCAGTAGTGTCCACTGCAGAGGTTCACTCTGAGACATTTCATATTGTTCTGGGATGTGTTTCCATAGCTGTTCATTGACAGTGTTTCCAAGCTATTTAGTACAAACAAAATAAAATGATAGTCTTTTACACAGAAGACAGCTCTCACAGTTTATAGCTGCTGCAAGGCTCTTTCAGCCTTTGAGTACTAAGGGCTTATCAGCACTTGAAGACTGCAAACAATCTTGGAGGGTGCAGAAGCCTCAGAGAAGGTGTCACAAGTCTAAGCAGAGTAGTCAGGAGAGCCTGCTGAGCCTGAACTGCCTGTCCCTGCAGGGCTGCAGTCCCAGGCAGAGGAAAGAGAGGGAAGGTTACAAAGCAGAGGATGGAGGACGTCTGGAGTCCTGCACAGTCCCCATGGAAGATGCTGCAAACACTGTGGATCCCAGACACAGTGGTACTCTCGCAAAGAGTGTAGTAGAGCCCATCCTGCAGAGCTGGTCGATGGGAACACCAGGATCCATCCCAGATCTGTGGCACTCGGTGCTGAAACGTGTCTGGGTGCTTGGTTTAGAAAACCTGTGAGAATCTGATGGCATTGCCTGTGCATGGGGGGACCAAATTGCGGGTCCCTGCCTTATTGCAGTACCATGCTCTCCCCAAGCTCAGCCCACCAAGTAAAAGGCAGTGACATGTATCACAGAGATAAGACATTCCCTCTCCGAAGTACTCTATGCATCCCAGACAGGCCTCCCCTCACCTCCCAGATGTTATATGACCTCCAAGGCAACACTGCATACCAGAACTGCCACCTCTGTCCCCAGCAGGGCAAGGAGCAGGCAGGGATAGCTGAGGTCCTGCACTGGGCCAGACGACACAGGAAGGGTTCTCCTGCCCAAGTGCTTGCCTGTGTCCCCAGCTGTAACAGCCTGTTCAATTAGAAATCCCCCTCTCCTTGTAAACCCTGCAGGGCAGGAGCGCTGCCGGTGAAGGGGAGCCAGTCTGGCAGGTCTGTGCGCTCCCCAGAGAGATGAGTGGCTCTGCCAGCCTTGGGCTAAGAGAAGGAGCATGGCAGGCACTTAGCCCAGGTCCCCATGTGCAGATCTCCTCATCCCAGGGCTCTCTGGGCAGCCCAGCCTCCCCAGCACGCACCTCAGGGGTCTCTGTTCCCCATAGGGCTGCAGGTATTCACAGTAACTCCTGGGACCATTATTGCTCCCCCTGAGCCTGCTCAGGAGGCATCCAAACCTCTCATGAGCACAAGGGCTGCAGATCTGCTTCCTTGGGGTGAGCAGGCTGACGCTGCCAGCTAACCGCTCCAGCCTGGGGAGCCTAGAGCGGCAAAGAGAGAAAAGCCACCAAACCTTCTGTGACTCATACCGAAACCATGAGTTGTCTGCATTTCCAGCCAGGCCGGTAATCAGGCTGGAAGAGGGCTGCTCCTAAAGGGGTGGGAGAGTGAGAAGGATCTGGCCATCAGGGAGGTCACAGCCCAGGAGAGGTGACCCCACAGCCTATCTCCAAGCGCATAGATTCCCGCGCTGGGGAAGCATCCTCGCAGCCATGCCTGCTGCTCAGCAGCTGCTGCTGCAGAAGCGTCAGTAGGTTTTACCACTGGCACACTTGTACCACCTCCAACATCAGGTCTTTTAAGGAATGCAATGTTTGAACAATTCTGCCGTAGGGACGCGATGCTCGCTGCTGCGGTTACAGCTTAACACATCCACCACCTGGTTACCTGCTGGCTAAACATCCAGCCCTGCCCCTTTGCTGCCTTCGCTGACAGGATTCCTCTGAAACAGTTGTGATTGCTTTAGGAACGTTGTTCTTAGCTCCAGATCTCCTGCCTGCCCACCGCGGCACTGCAGGAGCTCCCGCAGCTCTCCCAGCGCACTCCGGATCAAAGCCGTCGGCTCAGCTCAAAGCGCTCCTGAGGGGATCTTAAAGAGCATTCCAGCCAAGACCTAAAAAAAGCTCATCTGCTTTCATCCTCACCGTGGTCTAACAGCCGTCTACGGGCCCCTGGGTAATTCCTTGCGGATTCCCTTCCTCTCTGCTGTATTGAACCAGGGTAGGTCCTGTCGAAAAGCACATTTCAAAGCCAGTGACTTTGGCATTCCCATCTTGACTAGCTGGGAGCTGGGCAGGTGGGGAGGAGGCAGTGCTGAAGTGGTGTTTTCCAGGAGCAGGAGCTCAGCCTGGCGGGTATCCCCTGGGGATGCCAAGCACAAGGGCTGTATCATATGTCCTGTCTCCTCAGAGTCCTGGCTATCAGCTGGGCTGGGAATTCAGGCACATTTTTTCCATCTCTGGGACAGAGTAAGCATGCTTGGATTTTATCCTAAAAATGTCAGAAGAAGGGAAACAACAGCCAGAAGATACAATCCTCCAGGGCACCAACATTTCCCTGGAACAGGAAAGAAAAGTGCCCAGTGTTATTCTCGGACACCAGGACATCTGCTCTGCTTCTGCTTCCCTGGTGTGATCCCCTGCACATCCCAGGCACACACCCACCACTGAGCCCAGTCCAGGACCACTTCAGGCCCCATTTACTCACAAGTAACAGCATTAGCAACAAATCCTCCATTCCACAAAAGACCAAACAGTGCAAAGCAAAACCTCAGTGCTGCAGGGCAGAGTCATCTGCAAGCGTGCACCTCAGGCCAGGTTAGCTCCTCAAGACAATGTGAGAGGCTCTGGCATGGGTCTTTGTTAGGGAATGGAGCTGGTGACTTTCAACACCATGTGAGACATGTGGCGTTTTGATGGGATGTGTGTCGTGGGAGAACATCATGCCCCAGACACCAGCACTGAAGGAATTCTGCCCAGAGCGGCTCCGAAGTGGCCGCATCTAGAGCAAACCCCAAACATGCATGCTGCTGGTGCTCCACTCTTCACTCTGAGGGACTGCTGGAGCAATTCATCATGGGTTTCAGTTATGGTGCAAACCAGAGCGTGACTGCACCAGGTCAGAAAGCCACAGAAGCATCTGTGTGCAGGATCCTGCCGCAGACTGGGGACCAGAGATGGGTGGCACAGAGTGGGCTGCAGCAGCCAGCACCACAAAGAGCCTTTCACAGTGTCAGGCAAGGCTGGGCTCAGCTGGATGGTGCAGTACCAGCCCGTGCATGGCCAGCAGCACCACGTGGCTCTGATCTGCCTGCGCGTTGTGCTGGCGGCTCCATTGGCTTTGGCAGATGCATCGCCCCTTGTTCTCATCTGATGGGGATGAAAGAGACCTTGCAGGGCCCTGACATTGTTGCTCACCTCTGCCCAGTGCTCAGGACACCCAGTACTTGTGGCATCCAGCTGGGCCACAGCACCAGCACCCATTGCATGTATAGTAAGACCACAGGGAATGCACATCTATGAGACACCACATACAGGGCTTCAAAGGGTGTCTGGCCTTACAGACAATCTAGCCTCACCTCCTTGGGTTGCATCGGGGAGAGGGATGAACAATGGCTGAATGCTTAGAGCCAAGGAGCATGGGGATCTGCCTACCTCATTCCCACCACCTACCTCACCTAGGATGCCAGGCTGATGTACAGGAGAGGCTTTGCTGCATGCTCATATCAGGAGCTGGCTCCCCTCTGTGTGCAGAAGCCAGGTAGCTGGAAGGAACCAGGGGGTTCAACCTGGGGCCAGTACCTGGGGGTCAGCCCATCCTCTGACCCACCACTGCACAGCCCTCCTGTGCCGCTGGGGCAGGAGCTGGCTGGAGGCAGTGCAGCAGATCTGCTCAGGTCACTGCACCATGTTGGTTTTGGCAGCAGGTTAAAGCCAAGTGACTTCCAGTGGTGCCAAGGTTGGAGGCTCTGGCGCTAGCACAGTGTGGGCCCAGAGCTTTCCAGGGCTGCTCTGGCCAGGGGAAACACTGCCCATGGGAAAGCTGTTGCCAGGGTGAGCCGGCTCCCTGCCATAGCTGGCGGTGCTGCTTCAGATTCCCAGATCCCTCAGGAGGACACAGGGACTCACTGTCCAACAACACCCCACACCCCCTCATCCTGCAGCAGGCTACCCTGTGCCCCTGTGGCCTCCACAGGATGCCAGACCATCCTCCATGGCACCCCTGCCCCATCCCTGTGTGCCTGTCTCACCCAGCAGCATCCCTGTGTCGAGCTGCCCTGCAGCACACCCACCCACAGCACCACGGTCCCAGCTGAGTCTGCGAGGGAAACCTGCTTTAAGGAACAACAGGAGCAGGGGGAAACATCTACAAACCTGTTGAGGTGCTCCTGATATCCCTGCCAGTGGTTCGTCTTCCCTGGCACAGGGTCCAGCAGCTCCAGCTATGGGTGCATCCCCCAGCTAGGGAAGGTCACTGCCCCCCAGACGCAGGAAAGATTTTGGATGGCGAATTACAGCTGAGCAAAATCTTTCCAAATGCACACCTCTTTGTGCTGCATTTCTGCCTCCTCTTCAGCAACAACATATACACTGGACACTCCCCATAGCCATGGGGCGTTCCAAAACACAGGGATATTATCCCCTGGGCCACCTAACCCGCAGCCCTGAACATGTCACCCCACACAGAATAGATGGCATGTACCTGCCACAGCTGCCCACATGAATTACCACTGCACTGGTGAGCCCCTTGAAACTGAGGGACACGAGCCTGGCACAGCACAAAGCCACGAGCACCATGACAAAAACAGCCACTGCGGAGAGGAGCCCAGGAGCCACTTGCTGCCCCGGGACATCCACCCCTCCGAGCCCGTTGGTGATCAGTGCCAGGACACAGCCGGACACATATTGATCTGACCAAGCAGTTACCCCAAGGGACCTCCCAGGAGCTGAGAAACAAAGGAGGGGGTGAGAAGGAGGCAAGGGATGATGAGGAGGAAGGGTTGCATCCCTGGGGGATGCTGCTTGGGGGGCAGCAGTACAAGCAGGGCCAGGCAGGGCTGTGCTGTGCCAGAGATCTGACCCCCTCTCTCCTGCGCAGAGATGGGCTTTACGGACATGCTGGTGGGCTCGCTCGTGAGAAGTGCTGCTCCACAGCGGGTGAGATGGACTGAGGGATTCAGTGCTACAAAACACTTGTACAGAGAGAGGTAGAGCTGACCCACAGCGTCAGAGGAGGGAACGCAAATCCCCACCTCCACAGGGCAAAGGGCGATTCCTTCCCCTGCCAAGCATAGCTAATCCCTGCAGAGCAACTCAGAGGGGCAGGGTGGCATCCAGAGGAGCTTCTGGGAAAGTGCTGGTGAGCCAGAGGAAAGCGGCTCCCGCTGCTCCTGCTGATCCAGCACCCTCTGCTGCACGAAGCACCCAGCCGCAGGCACAGCAGCCGGCTGCAGGGACTGCTCAGCTGTGAGAAGCAGCAGCAGCAGGGTCAAGAAGCAAAGGCAGGACAAGGAGAGAGGGGGTGACATCCTGACACCACCAGCACCATCCCCGAGTGCAGCAGGTTGAGCAAGAGCAGCATCAGGACTGCCAGCAGTATCCCCATCACAGCAGGGCCAGCCCTTGCCCCCCAGCAATGTTTGGGCCTGGGGCAGGATTAGAGGCTCTCCCTGGAGGAAGGGAGAGGTTGTAGGGGTCAATCCAGCCCAGTGCTACTGAAAACCAGCACTCTCCATCCCTCCAGGATGAGGATGAAACACCGCAGGCAGGGCTGAAATGGGGTCCTGGGTCATGGGCAGGGCAGGGGAATCCCAGGTGGGGCAGGTCAAGTCCTGGTGATCCATCAGGCAGTAACATCTTCCTCAGTGGTTTCAACTCATTGCAGATCCATAGGTGTCACCGACAGCTCAAAGCTTCTGTTGAATCAGTCTGTAATTTTTCCTGGTCATTCCTTCAGACCAGTTGTACTTTCAGTTTTGTGACAAGCCATACCCCAATTTCACTGTGAGGTGGATTGGATCCTGGTAAGGTTTCCCATGATACCCCCAAGATTTCATGACAGGCTAAGCAGCAAATACTCGCCCTGTGTTCACATGTACAACAGAAACCTGCTGCTTTCTGTGCTAGCAGTGCCCAGCCCTGAGAGGGCTGGTCCAGGTTCGCCAGCAGCATTCAGCCTCCTAAGGCCTGAAAAACTGGCTGGAATTCTCTGTGGCGATATGTTATCTCACAAGATTTATGGTCTGTCTTGCTCCAGGTGAGTCAGAAACACCACCACAGTGATCACACCGCGTGTTACTGCGTTTTTGTATTTGCTGCTCTGACATTCGTAGCCAAGGGAGAAATGAGGATGGGAACAATTACACTTTCACCCCTGGCTCCAGCAAGGAGCTTTCTGGGGATTTGGTGTTCAGAGAGGGGGACAGAAGCCTCCTGTTACTTCCCAACATGTGATTCCGGCTGGAAAATAAAGTAAGGCTGTGCTCGAGGGTAAATACCTGCATGAGGTATTTATTATCCCCTGGGAAGGGGATTTTAGTCATTTATGTCCTTTCTTCCCTTGGGAAAGGCAGGACCCCTCATCAGTATCCAGCCCAGTATGCTGATGGAGAGGTAAGCAGTGAGGGGAGCAAATACCCTAAGGACCAGCATGTTGAAGCTTGTCAGAAATGCAAAGGGAGGATGGGCTGAAATCCCTGCTCAGGAACTGGGGTAGTTCTAGTGAGGCCATGGATCCCAGGGCACAGCTCCTCAGCACCAGTCACATCCCAAGCGGTTTGTGTGTGGATGGACCTGCTGGCTGCATGGCTGTGAAATCAGAGCATCCTTGCTTTGGGAGAGCTTTGTTTCCCCTTGACTCATGTGGGAGGTGAGGACAGGTCTCTCCTAGGCTTTTCTGCTAAGGATGTCCCACATCACACAAATAATTACGCAACCTTGCACTAGGGAAAGATGTGGAAAGGGTGATCAGGGGGCCCTGCTGCCAGGTCCAGTCCCTCTTCCAGTTAATTATAATGTTAGAGACCCAGAAAGGCAAACTTATTCGTGATCAGGGACAGATGCTAACAAAAAGACATCTTTGAATAACTACACTTGGTAGGAAACAAAACACAGTTAGCAAAAGTTATTTTAAGGTAACAGCCTACGTCTTAGACAGACTCCTCATCCCAGTGCTTCGTGCAGCCTGCAGTGAGCATCCTTCTGGCTATGGGAGCAGAGAAGCCTGGTCTGCAGTTTTCCAGGTTATCCTGAAGTCCTGCGGCCCTTTGGAAGGCAGAATTTGATGATGACTACCCCTGCCTGTCCCTCACTCACTGTAGGGGAGCTGCAGGACAGTGTCTATGCCACTGCATGTCCCTCTCTGCATGGCAGTGAGTGAAAGTCCCCAGTAACACAGGCCAAGCTGGGAGCCCTGTGTTTTCCATCGCCACCCTCCCCACCCTGCTGGCAGGCGGTGATGGTGCCAGGGTGTCTGACCCAGCATGTGCCACCCCAGTTGACTGCCAGAATTTGGGCACACTCACAGCATCCCTTTCACCCATCACCCAGCAAGGGTTGTGCTGCCCAGGTGACGAGCAGGGGGTGGCACTGCCACTGCTACCTGCCATCCGAGTGATGGGTGCACAGACTGCTCCTCACCACAGCAGATCCTGCTTCTTGCACTTGTGCACAGTGAGGAAGAACTTACTGCCCACTTCTCTGGTGGGACCAGGCCAGTGCTTCATCTTGCATGGGGAAGGACCCTTTCTGCACCCTGAAGCTGCAGCACCCCAAGGCTGCACAGCAAGCCTTACATCACTGCTGGGAAAGAGGGAAGAGAAATGAGTGCTGTGCTACTGAGTGGTATCTCCCAGGGAGGTGTTATCAGATATGTGAGTTACATTTCTGATTCCCTTCTTGTTCGCTGGGAAGATGCCTTCTTTTCAAAGCCATAGCCCACAAAGTGCAGCAGCTGCACATGCTCTTTGCAGCAAGGCCCCTTGGCTTCAGTCTGGTAGTACAGACAGGGATTTGACTTTATAGCTCCGTAACTGAGCCGCTCATATATTTGAGTACCTGTTTAACTGTTGTATTTAATTCAGTTGGGGCAGACGCTCTGTGCTCAAGCTATTTAACACTGATGAACAGGAGTGGTCCTTTCCTCTTTCCTGTTTCCAGAGCAGTCCTGTTTCCGAACCGCCAGCCCAGGACTGACTCTCAGCCAGACACACGGGGCTGAGACCTGGGAGGGAGCCTGGGTCAGACTTCTCCAGGATGTGGGAGCTGAGGCACGGGCTTGGGACCAGCTCTCCCAAAGCTGTGTGATTTTGTGGTGGTCAAATCGTTCTCTGTTTAATGGGAAATCCCTGCACTTCATCCAGAAAACGCGGCAGGAAGGGGTCACTTAATGCTAATGCAGCATTCACCACCCTCATCACTAGGAGCAGAAAGTTCTGAAGTGGGTAGGACTTCATGATTTCTTCATTAAGGCTCAGAACAAGATGTTACAGCTATGAGTTAAAATTATCCCATCTCTACTGCCTCCCACCACACAAGGGAAAGTTATTTTTAACTCCAGGTTGCCCAAGGGATGCTGCACATGAGACTGGCTGTGTCATCGCCAACAGCCTTTGGCACGAAATTTGGGAAGAGAAATTTGCCCTCCCTCTAGCTAGCTGGGATCAGACTAGGTCTTGAGTTACAGGTGGGCACCCCACAAAGTGACCCCTCCAGACTGCCTAGCTCCTCCTGGGGGGGCAGTGGGGCAGCTCTGGGAGTGCAGAGGAACAGGGGCCCAGACAAATCCTCTTTTGCTATGCTTTTGCTCTTAGTAGTTTTCAAGTAAACTTGGTGGGCTGAAGCTACTCCAGGAGCCGTGGTGGCACCATGCAGGCGGGACCTAGAGTGAGCTGTGCTGCAAGGACAGCCATGCAAAACCCAAGGGGATTAGCTTTTAATGCACTTCTCAGGGCAAACCCTAAAACTGGGATTGCCAAGATCCCAGCAGGAAAACCAGCCAGCTTGCCGCCCTCTTGATCTGCTACCAAACCCTCCCAGGACAACTTGCACAGAAACTGTATCAGCTGCTACATGAGAGTACCCTTGCCGTGGCCTCCCCATTGTGTGTGGCCACACCATTCCCTATGAATTGCTGCAGGGCCCCAGTACCATCACATCTGCTCTGCTCCCAGCGTGGTGGCAGCTTCAGAGCTCCCTGTGGGCACCCATGCGAATGAGTGCAGAAGCCTCCAGAAGAGATGCTGGGAAGATGTAAGCACAGTTATCACTGATGAGCTTTATCTTTCCGGCTGGGAATGAATGTGGTACCGTTCAACATCTGCTACGTTTGCTCTCAGGGGTATCTGAGCTAAACTGAGATAAGTGAGCTGTGCACTCAGGCTTTTCCATATCTTAACTTCATTGATGTTTGTATTAAAACCCAGAAGTACATGTAAAATTGGGAGATAGCATCCCAAGTGGAAAGATGTGATTTTTTTTTGTGCCACTTACCATCTTGGGCTAAATTCTTAGACTACAGGAACTTTTCTCATAAAGACTTTCCTGTTTCTGCTATGTTATCTGCAAAACACTGTTATCCATGTGCTTTGCTCTGCCTTGCAAGTTAATCCCTGTGCCTGCTGGTCTTTTGAAGTTCATACTCTGGCATTTTGTCCCAGAGAGAAGTCCATGTATCGGGAAATCAGGCAATATGCCCTGCCCCGCAAGGTGCAGTTACCACTGCTAGGGCTCTGGAGAAGATCACAAGGATCTGGAAGCCAGCAAGTCTCTCCCAGGGATTTATTTGGGGTCTGTTGTGTGCCTGCCCTGCTGAATCATTGCCAACTCCCTCCCTCTTCAGAGCTCAGTTGCTCTTCCTGCTCCCTGGGAATAATCCATCATAATCCTTTGTGATCTGTGGGAATTCAGTACAGAAGCAGGTTTAAGAACACACCGAGACCTGGGGTTAGGCATATTTGTCAAAAAATGCAGGATACATCTGGTACTCCTGAGGAAGTCGTGCACTATCCAACATGGACATGCAAGACCCAAGACTGCACATCAGCCTCTGACTGCAGTGTGCATGTGTAACAGGCATGAGCCTCACCAGATTTAGAAAAACACCACTGAAGAATATGAGCTGTTCACCTTAAATACTTAAAATAGGCAGCCTCTGAGTTTTGTTACCATTCATGTATACATTTATTAAGCCAAAGCAGATTGATCATGTCACAATGTTACTAAAGCACGTGTGATCCCTTCTTTTTAACTTCTCTAACAATGGTTATTTTAAGTACTTTTTGCCTTCCAAGCCTAAAAAAAATAATCTGTCTGCATTCCCCATGAAAGGTTCTTCTATGGTTTATGGGGGTTTCTTTTTCTTTTCTTACAGTACAAAACGAATGTTTCTCAGACATGTAAACAACCATCACGGAAATGAAATTGCTCTGAAAGTCAACTTTATTGTCATGGACATTCTGTTAGATTTATGTTAGATGCATTTCAGCTCAGTGACTCCTTCAATGAAAGTTACTGTTGTTATCATCACCTGCACCACAATAGTGGAGGTGCTGTACAAATACTTCAGTGTAACCCCAAGGTCCCCGGTAAGAATTGCATGGCTGATGTGGCTATATCCCTCTGCTCAGCGATGACCCTCATAAATTACAGGAGCTGAGTGAAACTCTTCTCCAAACTAAGTCTGAAGTTGATGCACAATGACTGTTTGAGAAGTGTTACTACAGGCCAATGCTGATGCCTGCAGTCTTGTGCGTAAAGCTGCTCACACTCAGGGGAATGCTCATGTGAGTAAGAAACTAGGAGTGGGAAAGGTCTGCAGGATTGAGTCCCTGGATGCACGTAAGAAAAGCAGACCAATTCCTTTTCTCTAAGGTTTCAGTATAATTCTAAGAGAAAATGCACAGGGTCAGTTACTCAGTTTTAGCGTCTCCAGCACTTTGAGTTTTGATCCCAAATTAGTCTCTGCTTGTTCTTGGACTACTGTGACCTAGAAAAATCTGTTGGACACTCTTTGTCATCAGGAGGCAGTGATTTGCCATTACAGCATGGAGAGCAAATCACTGTTTTATGGTGCGAAGGCTGCATCCTAGGCAGGAATTGTGAAATTGTGTTTGGCCATCAGCAAAAATTATTCTGAAAACATTTCAAAACAATTGTAGTTTAAATAATGATTATAAGTTGGAACTTCAGATGCAGAAAAAAAAGGATTACATGAAATAAATATCAAAGAATCAATGTCCCTGCACATAATGCATTCCTGCCTATGAAGCATCCATTGCAAATTATTGCCCTTTAGGTTATGTCAGATGTTTAAATGAACCCTTTAGAGCTAAAATACAGTACTCTGAAATGAGGTTAGAAAAACTCAGGATGAATGGGAAGTGTATACAATGCTCTCTTTACAATGAATTTCCCACCTGGGGAGCCTCAGTACACATAGAGCCGGTCGGAAATGGCAGCAGGCATGTGTGTCATGATCTGCATGCGCAGCCACCAGTAGTAATCCATGGGGTGGTAGCGGGTGTAGGGGGCGGTGGAGGTGAGCGCGTGGGTCACACTCTCGATGACTGGCGAGGTGTCTGTGGAGCCGCTGTTGACATACGTCTCCATCTTGCTGACCTGCTCATCAAAGTACTTCCTGCCATAGTCTTTTCGCACTATCTCAGGGAGCTCATCCCACATTTTGTCTGCAATGGCTTTGATGCGCTCGGGGCTGTACAGGTTGGTGGCAGCAATGAAGTTGCCAGGCTCCACAATGCTGACCATCACACCCTGGGGCTGCATTTCATACCGTAGGCAGTCGGAGAAGGCTTCCACGCCAAACTTGGTGATGCAGTACGGTGAGCGAGCAGGACTGCCCATGCGGCCCATCATGCTACTGATGTTCACCACACGACCTAGGCAAAGCACAGCTCAGTTGTGGTACAGCATCCAGAGCAGATACCCAACACACCACACAACACATTCCTGCACAAGCATCCACCCACCCACACATTCATAATGGTCTGCCTGGCAAACCTGCTCTTTCTTTATCTGAGCATTGCTGTTCTATGCAACAGCTTTCAGACAGGAAATTAAGTCCACTGCTTAGATGCCCTGGCTCATTATACCTGAGGGAACAGGAACATGGTGACATCCAAAGCTCAGTGCTGTGGGGAACACAGAAAAGGCTGGACAGAGCCTGCATAGTGAGAAACAGGATTGTTCAGCAGCAATCAGGGCTGAGGTCAGACAAAAGGCAAAGAAAGCCTCTGGTACCAAGGCTAAGCTTGTTTATTTGCAAGTCAAAGGCACAAAATCCAGGAGCCCAATGATGGCTTATAATGTCTGCCACTTAAAAAGGAATGGATTGCTCCTGCATCGCAAACTGGCAGAGTCTAAATCCACTGCACCCTTTCTGGGTAACAGCTGGATTATGGCTCCAGGCACAGAGCCGGGGCCTTTCTACTCTTCAGAAGCCATCCATTTTGGCTGGGGAGGATGCTGGTAGAACACTGTGGATGCTGCATTCTAATCAGAAGTTGCAGTTCTCTGCACCTTCAATCTGCTCATTGCTGAGTTGTGTTAGAAAGAGAAACTTTGACCACAGAAGAAGATACCCTTCCATGGTGGAAGAAGTGCTACCTGGGCCACTATAGCCCAGGTCTGCATAGCAGAACAACACTGCTCATATGTCTGTGCAATGCTTCGAGAGTAGAAAATATTCTTATTTAGTCAGGCAGTTGGGTTCAGTAGAGGAAAGTTTTTGTCCCTTCATGCCAAGAACCATGCAAGCTCCAGGTCTACATTCCTTTCCTGTATAAAGCCCCCCTCTCATACATTACAGGCTCCCAAAGTAACACAGCTTACAGCTGACAAGTTCCCTGAAAGAAGCATGCCATAGGGCACTACTGCTGTTTGCTCAGCCAGTACTGGCACAGATGGCTTTTGTATAGAGCAGATAATTACACCTGGCACTGGAATTTAGGGTGAGCTGTTTTTCAGGACTGCTGCCTTGCCGTGTACCTTAGAGCACTTAGGTAATCTGCCATCCGTGTGTATGCCGTGGGCCACATTCTGGTGTAAAGGTATTAAGGTGTCCATTGTGCAGAGAGAATCTTTTGGCCACTAACACAGTAAGACATGGGGCAGGATGAGGGACTTGCTCCAGGTCAGGAGGAGATCACTCACCCTTTGACCTCCGGATGAGCGGGAGGAAAGCCTTGGTGGTTCGCACAGTTCCCCACAGGTTCACTTCAGCTACCTCCATGTAGGTGTCCATGCTGGTGAACTCAACTTCCCCGAATGTGGAGATTCCAGCATTGTTAACCAGTCCCCAGAGCCCTAGAAAATAAAATCAAGCAGAAAGCTTTCTGTCATGGGTTCAGCAGCAGCAGCAGTCATTTTTCTTTAAGCAGTAGCTGGTGTAGCACTGTGTTTTGGATTTTTAG
>JASSUY010003526.1:0-12677 GCA_032466535.1 Forpus xanthops | reverse complement strand
AGTTACTAAACTGCTCTTATCTCAACCTGTGGGAGTTGCATTCTTTTGATTCTCCTTCCCATTTCCCCGGGACTGGGAAAGAAAGAGGGGGGAGTGAGCAGAACTGTTTGAGGGGCCTCAAACCATGCAAGTTCATTTTGGCGCCTACAACAGTGATGAATCTGAGATGAATACCAGGGTGGTTAAAGGGAACACCAGAAACTCTCATGAGCATGATTCCCCACTGACACATCAGTAAAACAGGCAGGAAGACAGACTCAGTGAACACAATCAGAAGCCTTCCTCTCCCAAAAAAACCCTCCGAGTCAGCAACACCCATATTACAACACAGTCAGCTACATGAGAAGCGACAGGCAATGACCAAAGGAGTTGTGCTGAGTTTCTCATGAGCAAAGCTCTCAGGGGACCACCACTTACTGATCTGACAACCTGCTCTATTGGGAATAAAGTCAGACTGAGGGGAAAAAAAAACAGCTTCCAGGTGGATACCTTCATGCTAATAAGCAGTCCATATTGAGTGTAGGTATCCTAACAATAAGCAGAAGCAAGCCACAGAAGTGGGTGTCATTCACTAGGAACCACATAGGTACCAGCAATTGATTTGAGTATCAAGCGCAGTATGTTAAAAGTCGCATTATTTCTTGTGTTACCCTTTTAAAAAACCAAGCAAGGCAACAACTTCCCTGCTGAAAAGACAACAGACCTTCTCCTCAGGGAGAGAGGTAAGTTAGAAAGGGGAGACCTTTGTGCTTACCCAAATGCCACCCACCCCTGAAGTGGGCTTTACAACAGCTAGAGACCCTTCACAGGTCAGCAGCATACACCCCCTTTCTTCACCAAGCCCAAGAATGAAGGGCTTGCCAAGGCTTACTTGAAACTTCTTATGTAGCCAGAAGCCAAACACACAGATTTCCAATCCCAATCTATATTTTAAAATGTTCTAGTTTTACTTGCATGCCTTTCCCAGAATGCTTTCTCAGCAATATCAGGCAACTTGATGAGAATGGTAATTCTCACGTCTCGCATCCCTTGAAGTGCTATCCTGGTTTTAGGTAACATATTCCTGCTGCTTCCCCTAGATTTACTGCTCCCACCTTCCTACTTCAGCTCAGCATAAATTAGGAACTGCTTGAAAAATGGTAGTAACTGCTTCCAGAGAAGCCAAGTCTGCCAGGACTTTAACTGCTATCATTTTATCATTCCTCCACCGCAGGAATAACTTGTATTTTAGCACAAGCCAGCTCCATCTTGCTGCCCAGATGGCCTAATGCACATTCTTAGAGAACCTCCTTCCCCTCATGTACCACAAATCACACACTATAAAATCCAGTAATTGTGCATACATTCTATTTAAATTATGGTCTCCGATGTATTCTCAGTTTTTGAGAGATCACAGCTTCTTTGTGCACATGAACAACATGTGACTGACACAGGGAAAGAATTTTTTGTTCAGACATGCCTTTGGGATCAACTACCACTTCTCAGCTTCCTTCCCTCTTCCCTACCTCTATGTTTAGGGTGGCTTTGAGTAACAGACAGCCCAAAAGGGAAAAATCACTTGATTCTAAGCCTCCAGGCAGTTATGCCATGAGATTACTATGGATATCATGAACACCAATTCATGTCCTTCATCTGCTTTACCTCCAAAATCTTTTGTCTTTTCTGTGGATACACAGGCAAAATCTCCCACTTCAGATTATTAAAATAACATGTACACTTAAGTATACTTGACAAAAGACTATGCTGCTATCAGAAAAACTGATCCTACCTCTCATCCAAGAACTCCTGTGCACATCAGGAACGTGATCTGGCTGAACTCTAACCTTAAAGAGCTCATCCTGCAGCTGTGCAAACACTAGTGCCTTGGCAAGCAAGGGGGAAAAGACAACACTCCTAGGGACAAATGAAGATTAGATTGTCTTTTTTGATACAAGTGTGCATTTATGTTGGACTAAAGCACAGCTAAGTTGTGGATTCACGTGATGTTGAAAGCAGAGCCCAATGATAGGCATAGAAACGTGCCTGACACAGTTGGAGAGACTTGGACTTTCTAAGGGAAGTGGCAAGTTAAAGGCAAGCACTGTACAAAGCTCCCAGTGGAGAAGACCACTGAACCCACAACTACACTGATGCCACCAAAGCAGACTGCAGCAGGCGAACAGGGATTCAATGTGCCACTAATGGAAATCACACCCTGAAATTTCCTCAATTTCATGCATTTACGTATTCCACCACAAAACTAAACAGGAGAGAAACAGGGGAAAGTAAAGGAATCCAATAGTCTATCCCCATCTCGTCCATGAATCAGGATATATTAATAGGCACAAACACATTTCCAAGCAGTACAAACCCACATGTCATTTTTAACACTAATGAATGCCAGCTGACACAAAGCACAGCCTGACTGTCATATTGCTTAGCTGCTCCAGACACCTGCCACTCCTTGGCAACAAAAGGGAGAAAAGGTCAAGACACTGATAGTAAACCCAAAAGGGAGACTCACTTTTCTACCAAAATTGAGCTTGACAGGAGCCATCATCACAAATAATGCTGAGAGGTTCAGGTGTTACTGGTTACTGATGGCTTACGCTTCTGCTGCTACTGAGCCATCTGCACAGTGCAGTCAGTTAACAGTAATAAAAACCAATCTGCACTGACCTGTATTAATAAAGATAGTGCTATTTGGGTCTGGATGAGAATATACAGTATTAGATTTCTCTTCTTACACACATAGTATTTACACAGTTTATACAAAAATCTATGTATTTCCACTGAATATCTGTGGAACTTAGATACAGCTAAGGCTAACATATTCTATCTTCTCATTTTCCAAATCCTTAATTGCTTTTGCATGAATGCAAAGAAATCCAGCAAGAAGAAATCAAAATAACACTGTCACGTTTAAAAGCTGGCAGACCACATTTTGACCTCCTTCGCTTTTCTGACAGCATTAAGTCATCAGTGGTTATCCATGACTTTGTCTTAACAGGGCAGAACTGAATTGTAACACACACAACCATGCAATCAAGACCACTTATCTCTTACTTTTCCACAGAATGAGCCCCTTGCCTTTGGTGTGAGGATCTGAGGAGTTAGCATACACTCAAGACTACTGAAAATAGTACTCAACATGCAAGTGCCCCCTCTAACACATGTTAAGATTAACATGGTCTCAACCTTCAAGTATTGCTCCTGATTCTCCTCTCCCCTGTCTGACACCGGCCCAGTTACACTGAACTGCTGATCCTAGGTCATAAATACCAAAAATGACAATGGTTTGGTATTTGGTTCAGGATGCCCTTACTTTAGAGCAGTTATGCTCAAAAGGCAAAGGTTCAAGAAAAAAAATCAGGTTCAAAGGAGCGAGGAGGAAGAGAATTAATGAAAAAATTATGGAATGGCAAAATAATACTTGGGGTGGAAATTTACAAGTGACATTTATGACACCTTTTCAGAAACGCAGACTGTATAACTGAAACACAACTATCACTAGAGAATGATGTGCATTTTAATATAAGTGATTGTCTTTAAAAGAGCAAGGAAATATAAAAAGTAATTACATTCTGTCTAGAGCATAAAAATAATGAAATGCTTATAAATAGTCATAGCTATCTGCATTGGGCCCAGCATCTCCATAGAGAGTGAAAAAATAGTCTGGTTTTGACTTCTTGTTTGGAGCTGTTACACTTGCTACATGCAAGTACACAGCCCAACACATCCTAATGCAAGCTCAATTAAGTGGTGTGGGACTCCCACACGGGAAGGGAGCCTCTCAGGAGCGCTGAGTGAAAAAACCCTCCTCCTCCCCTGTCCCCAGCCAAGAGCTCTAGCTGCTTTCAGGGCAGATATCCCTTGGGTCAAATATAGTCAAACCACTGAAGTGGTTTTAAGAGCAGGAGAGGCTGTAAAAGCACATTTGAAAGCAACACCTATGCTGCTTCAGATTTGCACTGGTGACTGGACTGATCATAGAGAATACCATGTATTTTGTTACTCCTGACCCTGCTGCGCTAAAAAAAGTTGGTCCAAGCCCTTGAACTTGGGCAAACAAATATTCCAAGGCTATATCCCAGATTCTTTCCTTTACAAACATAAGTGTATGTATAAGATTTAAAATAAAATGCATCTTAAACTAGGTTACAGATGCCTTTTGTGAATCCCAGAATAAAACAATCTCCAGTGGTTAATTAGTGAAACTGGATAGAGGTATTTTTATAATTAGTGCTCATTCAAGTGAAATAGCAAAATTATTTCCTAGCATCATTTAAAAATGGAATCTGCATCCAGTTAAACATGTTCTCCGCCCTAGCTTCTTTGGGTCATGATCCTAAAATCCAAGAAACCTCAAAATAATCAGGACCAGCTCAGTTCATGATAGAGAGATACTGGAAAGAAAGAAATTTTACATTCAACATATCTGTTGACACTACATTTCAGAAGGTTTTTGTGGCTGTCTGTGCAGCAGTGTTAAGACAGTAGGAGTTATGAACTCATCAACTACATCCACCTGTACTACAGGGTACACTTGAAAACGTGGCCATTAGAAACGTATTCCAGTGATGCCTCTAAATATAACTGAGAAATGCCCTTAGCTAGAAAGAAGTTGACAATGAGACTGGTGCTGGACAGGAGCTCAAGTAAGGCTATCTGTTTTGCAAAGCACTACTAAAATGCTTCAAGATGATAAAACTGAATGCCGAAGCAAAATGATTCAGTGTTACAATGGAGTTACTCATGTTCAAAAACCACGAAGCTGCACAGCCTGACCTCACTGCTGGGCAAATGGCTGGTGGCCAGGCACTTCTATTCAGTCCAGACAAGCGAAATGCAGCCCGCACAGACCAGTACACTTTGTTCACAAGCACACAGCAACAAACAATACCCTAGCACATGGTTTAGAACATATATACTCTTATTTTCCAAACAACTGCTGGTAGAAGCTGCAATTACTATTCAGTGACTTCAGTGGGATAGGTCACGGACAAGGCACCACACATTTGCAGAAGTGGGCTCCAAGTCCAATTCCAGCGTATTCTGCACTTAAATAAAAAGTTAAAGCATTATGTGAAACTGCACAAAAGCATGACTCATGAATCAATACTACACCTTGCCTGCAACACTTCCAAACTCTTTGGCACTACCTAAAAGTGCTTTACAAACAGCTGTGCAAAAAGAACTGAAAAACCCTCCTCACACCTTAGCTAAGTAGTGTTTTTAAATACCAGGATAACATCCGAGTTTAAGTGCAACAGATACAGCTAATTGAGTAAAAATTCTGCTTTCGTCTCCTCTGAAAGACTACTCTTCCAAATTGCATTAAGTGCATGCTTACAGGGTCATTTTAACATGGGTGCCTCCAAGCTTCTAAACCAGAGAATAAAATTCATTGTTCTAATTTGCAAGCAGTCACTAGTCTTACCACCGAGTCCTGGTTAGCAAAATACAGCCTCATTTGTAAGCATTGTATCACCACTCTCAAAGGTAAGTTGCTGTAAAAAGGCATTTGAACATTGCTATTTAGAGCAATAAGGTACAGGTAAAAATGAAGAAACACAACTCCATCATGTCAGCCCCATGACTCATGTTTAGTAAAAAGCAAAACAGACAAAACACCCCTTCTTAATACACACAATACGCACAGGACCTGACACTGCTATGTTATTCCCACGCAAATCAGGAATGTGTCTACTAAACAGAGCTTATATATAGGGGTATAGACCAGATATAAAAAAATCCCAGGACATATATAGTGCTGGATTTTAAAAAAGCTCTATCAAAATTGACCTCCTTCATTGCAATACAGGACACACTCCTATACTCACCATGAATGTGCTAAGTACAATTATTCCCTGCTAAGGTTCATTTGCACTCTTCTAACACTGATACAACTTTGAAATGTGGCCTTCCTTGCACCCACAAGTAACACTGAATGCACTGAGTTAGCCTAGGTGAAAGTAGGACCCGCTTGCCTTTATTTTTATTAAAACAACTGGTTACCAATATTACTGAGCCAGATCGGTCAATGTTCCTCAAGACAGTATTCAAAGCTGTAAGAAGAGTTATATAAAAAACTTCTATCTTTTGAAAAGAAAGTAGGGTTGAAATCAAGAATCATGAACTCTTGAATTTCAAAGCTGGTTTTGTTTAAAAGAAAAAAACCCTCAGGTTTTGGTTTTCCTAACTTTCATAACACAGGTTAGCTCTCCTCTTGAAACCTCCTCCACATCAAGTCATCCTCCTTCTAAACACCAAGTTGCATTTCCACTGGCAACATGATTAAAACTGCAAAACCCTTTACTGATGACAGGATTTTGGCTTTGATGAACACACTGATCAGGAAATGGGTAATGTTTCACATTTAATGGGCTCAAATTTATATAGCATTATTATTGCTTTGTTATAAGCCCCCCAAACATGAAATTAAGATTTTCCACACCAAAACCAAAGCATGTCTATTGTACAGAGAAAAAAAAAAAAAATCAAAACAAAAAACCCACTGTGCCTGTCATACACTCCTTATGCATATAAATAATTACAAAAAATGGATCCAGACAATCTGAACTTATCTGCCCAATAAAACACTACAACAGATCTCTTGTTGAAATTGTCTTTTGCAGCACGTATTGAATCTCAATGTTTCACCTACAGATTTTGAGACAATGCTAAGGAAATTAATTTATCATTTACATTATCTGGAATGTTGAAAAATTACAAGCTGTGTGGGTTGTGGGGTGCGATCAAGGCAGTGTTCATAAAAAGTCAAAGCAATGCTAGTACTCATTCCATCAGTTTGGAAAATGGCTGGAAAAAATTCAAAACCAGCTGTTTAATAGTTGAGTCAATGTAGTTTCCAGGGAAGATGGACTGCTCTCAAATGATTCACTCTGTAGTGCACAGCAATAAAAAAGAATGGAAAATTAGCATGGATTTATCTTTGTGACTGATTCCTTGAAAACTCTTGGGATTAACATACTCAATTACAAACCCAAAAAACAAGAAGTCAGTCATGGATTAAAGTTGGCAAGACCAGCCTATACGAAATTCTCAATTTCTTCAGACAACAGGGGGCTGAAATACAGAATTGTCAGTGGTAGCAATATAAACTAGGCACTGCAAATCAGCCGAGAAAGAATTAGGATATATTTGTAAGAACAAAAAGAAAAGCACTATCTGGACAATTTTGGATTAGCTTAGCCAGCTGTACTTTATGACATTCCAAGAAGTTTGGCAGGCTATTTGCTGGATCTGTTTTCTTTAAGTATTGCTACTAAAGAATGTGTTCTTGAATTGAAGCCGATGATTAGACTTTTTGGAGGGTGGGAAGAGGACAATGTTCTGCGCTGCCCCAGGTCTTCTACTGCTGCACCCTAAACCTGTGTATGAGGCTGATAAGAAGCAGTGCAAGAGAAAAAAGAAAGCACACATGTAAGACCTGGTTTTCCAAAAATTATCAGGAAACAGTGGTGAGTTTCACACACTTAGCTCCTCACACTCTCATTATCAAACTTTCCAGGTCTGTAAGTTCCATAAATATGCTGCACTTCTTGAACTTCTTAACATTACCCAGCTGAGGGACGTGTATTCCTCTCTTTTTACATGCTCGCAAAACAAATAAACAAGAACCAAATAAATAAATAAGTAATGTACTAATAATGCTGCTGCTTCAGACAGGTGAAAGTCTCTGGCAAATCCTGTGGCATAACCAACAGTCCCACACCGCTTCCCATGGCCCCAGAGCATGCATAAAAGCCACCTACATAGACTCCAGATAGGCTTTTCTCAGGCACATGTTTACACCTGATATCAATTTTAGGACACTCAATCCCACCTGTTGCCTATCTAAAAGCTCCTGCCCACAGACAGCAAGAAAGATGCTTATTCAGGGTATGCACACATTTGTGAGAATTCAAAAGCCAGATTTCCAAACTATGAATAAGAAATCACACACACCACACCAAGTATATGCACACTGAACTAATGACTATTAAAGGCCTACTGACATATCAAGTATTTGATCAGGAAACTGAATAATTGGAATACACAAGCACAACAAGACAGCTGTCATGCCTGTTAGAGAATTTTACAACCTTTTTATTTTTAACAGTAAAGGAAACTGCTTTTCTCTTTTAACAAAGTTGCTATTTCATAGAATCATAGAATAATTAGGGTTAGAAAGGACCTCAAGATCATCTAGCTCTAACCCCCCTGGCTAGCTACTGCGCTCCAGTCCTCAACTCAAGGCAAAAAACCCCCCATGTTTTCTATTGCCTGGCTGTACCCTCAGAGTTGCAAAGTCAATTGGAAACAGAAAGCACAGGGATGTAGGTAAAGTCAGATTACATAAATCAGGGATAAGCGCACAGAAGCATTAGGGCTATATATTTTTTAGTATCAGATCAGATACACTCAATTCTGCAAGCCATTTGGATAAGAGGGGGAACATTCCCACATCTGCTTTCTGGATTTTTAAAATTGTGCTTCACAAGAAAGCATGAAAATACGAAAAAAACAACGGAAAGGTCTCATGCAGCAACATCTCAGGTTTGCTTTTCACAGCTCATGCTATTGGCTAGTATGATGTGCTGATCACTAAGACCATGTGAAGCACTTCATGGCACTCACTGCCAGACCCACTGAATTCACAAAACCCAAGATTTACTTAAAAGCATGTTTATCTAGGCATAGTGCTTACTCAGAGCTTCTAAGACTTGAAAATTCAGCTCTGAAACTATGACCCTGGTGTTTTGTTCTTTAGTACATTTATCTTGTTTGTTTAACAGTGCTCACATATAACACCTCCCTCTCAGTCTCCACAAAGAAACAGCTTTCCAGTACGGGCTTACAACTTACCTCTTGATTCTTAAAGCAGAAAAGAAAATAATGCAGTGTTAGGATACGTACATTATACCCTCCCCTTCCCACTTGCTATACATTTTTCTGTCATGGCCATACACTACCAGGCCTTGACACAGAGACCATCTATTTTCCTTCCCTCAACTCATTTTGGTATGGATAATAAAGGAACACAATATTAAGAACATTTTAGACAAACAACATGTTCCAGTGAAGTACTGAGCACATTTTTCCTTCACACTGAGTTGGCCTGAAAGCCGTCTTCCATGCTACTGTTTCAACAAAACCATCCCAAATGCCTTGAACTCTTACCTGTTATTTCTGGTATCACCTTTGATCATTCTGTGTTTTTACTTCTCCAAGTATGACACAAAAGCAACATTCCTGTATTCTTTTACATTTGAAATCAGCTATATTTCAAAGCTCTGATGTCATCAGGACAACTTTATATCATCTCCAGTGAAATATATCTGCTCAACAGATGTGAAACAGATCTCGTGTTTCACTACTCAGTTTAAAGCCAGCTACATAAATAATTGTATGAGATGGTGTTTTGTAACGATGCCCAGGTATCTGTCTGTCAATTTTTAAAAGCCAAACTACTGTCAACGACCTTTTGCTTCAGGATGATGCTGAATTATTTGCTTTCCTCAGTAATTACTTCAGTGCACAAAGCTACTGCATCCAGACGTGGGAAATACAGAATGGACACCAAAAAAAGGGAGGGTTATATCTGCATTTCATCCCTGCAGCAATGTCAGTAGCATTCTATATAGATTCCTTGCCATGGTTTGGCAGACCCAGCATGGCCAGTCAGAGGGTGGAAGTGGCTGCAATTCACCTATGCAGATGGAGGCTTAATTCTGTACCACTCTGCTGCTAAGTGAGGCCATAAGTGAAGGAACCCTAACTTCACACCCTAAAGCACCTTGGCAGCAGTGATATGCAAGGGATCAAAAATCAGGCTTAGAATCACACCAAAGCAACTTGGATTTCCAGGCATCACTGGCTTTCCTGCTTTTGATTTATATTTCATTGTGCTTTGAATTTTCAAAAATCAAGGGGGGAAATTGAGAGAAGAGAAGGAGGAGGAAGAAATGCAAAAGGAAATTTGCAAAATTTGCAAAAAAAGGAAAAAAAATCAGGTCAAAGAAGGGAATGCACCGTAAGAGTTTTTGGCTGTTAAGCAAAACTTAAATCTCGTCAGACTTCACTGAGCTTTATCTCTTTGAAGACTTAAAATTCACCTCCAAAAATATTAGGAAAATCTAAACAAGGGAGATGGAAAATACACCCTTATCTCCATTTCCCCTGTAATAACTAGACTACAAGGCCTGACTTCTGCTACATTAGCTTTCTAGCTGCATTAAATTGTCCCAGTATGGGTGCACACTTTAGTTGCCATCAAAGCAGCTGAAAACTCAGTTCCTGAGGCTCATCTCTCCGCAAAGAATCAGCTATTATAGGAATGTAAGTACCAGTCTTTACCCAGCAGCATCTCTTCAGAGTAAAGCCCATGATGCCAGTCACCTGAACATACTTCGCACCAAATCCCAAATCCTGTACTTTAATTACCACTCCTCCCAGAAGCTGAAGGAAATCTCATGAAACTTAATGTTTCATAGATGACACACTTTGGATCTTCCTGGTATAAGAGCGATTGGTATCAAGATGAACAAAATGTATTACGGGTTTTAATACACAAATACTAGGATGCTAGAAAAGGAGATAGTAGTATGTTCTCATTAAGCATTTATAATGGCTTAACTAAAGTAAACTTAATCATAATGTATGCCTCTGCAAGCTGTGTCCTTCTGCATGTTGTGTGCTAAGCTCAAGTACAAGCTCTTATTTCTCCCTGATATTTGGAAAGCATCAGGGAATAAAAGTTATGAGCCCAATGCTTCAACCCTACAAAGCTCATTTATATAAGGCTTATGTTATTCCTCAGGTGTTAAAGCTTCATTGAAATAAAACAGACTAACAAAGGTATAACTGACAGTCATTCACTGATCTGCTTTTTGATTCAACTCCATAAATATTTACTCAGCACAGTCCTTAGAAGATTAACTTAAGAAAGTAGTTCAAGTTCAAATCCCTATTTCACTACAATGCTAAAAGAATACTCCCCATACACTACACATCAAAACAGGAAATACAGGTAAATTTTAAACTTGTCCAGAGCATTGGGAAACAATCAGGAACATACCATATGCACAAACAACAGCACAAGAGTGCTGAGCACTCAACTACCATTCTCTCAAGCTGAAGTATTTATTCCCTTGTGGAGTTTCTCTTTCATGAGCATCACTGTACCACAGACTGATCAGTGCTCCCAAGTCTCACAAAAGAAATACAGAACAACTCAGCTTTCTTTATATAAAGCTAAGAAAGGAATTAGAATCACAGAATAGTTAAGGGTTGGAAAGGACCTTAAGATCATCTAGTTCCAACCCCCCTGCCATGGGCAGGGATACCTCACACTAAACCATGTCACTCAAGGCTATGTCCAGCCTGGCCTTGAACACTGCCAGTGATGGAGCATTCACAACTTCCCTGGGAAACCCATTCCAGTGCCTCACCACCCTCACAGTAAAGAACTTCTTCACATCTAATCTAAACTTCCCCTGTGTAAGTTTCAACCTGTTACCCCTTGTCCTACCACTACAGTCCCTACTGAAGAGTCCCTCCGCAGCATCCTTATAGCCCCCTCTACAGATATTGGAAGGTTGCTATAAGGTCTCCATGCATCCTTCTCTTCTCCAGGCTAAAAAGCCCCAAATTTTTCAGCCTATCCTCACAGGGGAGGTGCTCCAGTCCCCTGACCATCCTTTCAGCCCTCCTCACTCACCCTCGTGTCTTCCCTCTCTCCCCTGCATCCCTAGGATACCCAAATTGGTGCCTCTTTGGTTTCCAGGCAATTTGCTTAGTTTTATACAGATTTTAGAGATGAAGTTTTTTAAGGCCACTAGTAAAGCAAAGTCACCAGGGGAACAAAAACCAAACTGAGCTCTTCCAATTGCTACAGGTCTACAGTTCTTTTGTCATTTCACTTTCCTTAAGGTTTAACCTCTCTCTCAACTTCTATATAGCATGAGCACAGAGGCATAACCACAGTGCAGGGCTGAAGCTTGTTACACATTTTGTCAGTGCTCAGGCGTTAGTGGAATTGACTCTCACCCTTAGCCACAGGCATCAGGAGACAAAACAGCCTATTTGTGCAGTCCAGTATACAGAAAGACCACAGAATAATACAGTAATAAGAACATCTGATCTCACATTCTTTCTCAGAGCAGACTCACATTTTAACTATTGCATAGTGATATCTTTGGTTAACAGCATTCCTCCCTATGGTAAGGTGATTAAGCTACCTCAGGCTGGAGGTCCCAGAGGCCTTTACTTGTCTTGAACTGATTCAGAGAAAACTCCAGGAACAAACTTGCCAACGAAGTTTTCTAGTTGACAAGCAGGTATTCTTTATTATGGCGTTGAGAGACACGGGGGATATCTCCTCCTAATGTGCATCCACTTATTGCTACACAAGCAGTCCCTTACATAGCTACCAAAGACACATACATATTCATGAGACTACATATGGATTACATAATTTTCCCGAAAGTTCCTCGCAAGTGGACAAAAAATGTGGTGGGGGTCTCTGGGGTCGTTTACTCCTTCCAACAATCTTCATCACTGCTGGCAGCCTTTGAAGTATGCGCAGTAGATGCTTATACCACCTTAATCACTTCCTTAACACCACAGACATAACAGTCATCCTGTCCTACTTATCAGTTAGTTTAACTGCAGCCCATCCTGGGCCCCTGCCT
>JASSUY010003525.1:0-22707 GCA_032466535.1 Forpus xanthops | reverse complement strand
GTGGTCCACCTATCAAATTGATGTCTCTCCAACATAGAGACAAGGATGTCATGTGAGACAGTGTCAAACGCTTTGCATAAGTCCAGATAGATGACAACATCTGCTCTACCCCTGTCCATCAGTTTTGTAACCCCATCATAGAAGGCCACCAGATATACTCAACAACTTAGGAAGTACCGGCTGGAGGTTTGTTCTACTGGCAGAACTGCAAATCTGAAGCAGATCCCCTGTTGGTAAGGGAATGCTGCTAGCTGAGTACAGACACCACCAGGATTTTATTCCATCTCATGTCGACCCTTCTGCAACACCCACTCAGCAATTTCTACCACTGACAGTGGCAGTGTTTTTATAGTCAACCAATATCAATGCAGATGCTATTAATATGTCTGTGTATATCAGTGTAAGTAATGCAGCAGCGTTAATTGAATGGCTCAGTGTTCATTTCATCACACGTTAGCACTGATGAAAGTTACATAATTCAGTTCCCAGGGAACATTTTCCAGTATACTATAAACTCCCTTAAGGAAATAAAAAAGCCAAGACAAAGCAAACCAGACGATCAGAAGGCTGAAAGCTCCCAGCAGCTTCTCCCCTTTTGGAGGGCTGTTACTCAATCAGTTTTTATTTCCATTATTTATCATATGGAAGCAAATGTGTTGTTTCAGTTGCTCTAGCTTAAAATGCAATAAAATATGGTTGTGACACAACAATACCTGGGTCCTCCAGCCAAACCCTGTGTTTCAGTGTCAGGATGTACAAAGTATTAATCATCTGATGCAGCTGCTGCCACCTTTGTGAACAGAGCATATATTTCACTGGGCCCTGGCACGTCTCTTCTCCTGAGGGCTTTTATTAACAAGAGCCTGTGAGTTACTGAACTGTGAGGTTTGCAAGCCAGAAATCTGACCCAATATCCAAGTTCATAATGCTCTTGGAAAATATTTAAATCAATTAGCAGTCCCAGACCCTTAAATCACAACAAAACAACACCCGACACACCATTATACAACAAATCTTTTTTAAGGCGAGGTGGCTGATAAAGCTTAGCCCTTGGCATCATTATTTGCAATGTTCTGTAACCAAGGAGGTCAAGTTCCTGCTTACTGATTAGGTCAACAGAGAGAGGCAAAAACATCTGGGTTCACAGACCTCTTTTTAGACTTCATCTTTGGGTCATGAGACTCATTAAGGAGAATATTAGCACAATTCAACTGTGCAGTAAGAACACATGTGTTGCTTGGAGGGGAATGCTGAAGGGAAATCTCTGATGATGCTGACCATGCACCCGAGCTGCTAAGACCAGATCAAGGCTCTTGTGTTGGTCTGGCACAACAGTAAGAACCCAGCAGAAGTGTGGCTCCAGCTCCTTGGAGTACCCTGGCTTTCAGATCAAGCTCATCTCTGTCCATTCCAGACTTTAAGAGAAAGGAATACAGAAACACAAAGGAGGACAATAAGAATATGTCTTTCAGCTGCTGTGTCAGTCCTGATGAGAATTAGGTCATTAGAGAATAGCTATTTCAGCCATTACATCAAATTACAAAAAGGAATCAGTCTGTGAAAATAAAGCTACAAGTGCCTGAACTATATTAAAGGCAGATAATTAACAATCAAATAGAAAAGGCCATTTTCCCCATCACGTTGAGTCCTGGTCTCCCGCTGTTACATATCACTCAAGTGCATCACTAACATGGTAGCCCCATGCAAAGGACAGCAGCCACAGCTCTGGAGTGATGATACCAACACACAGTAACCTCTTTCTTGGAGCTTTTGAAAACAAAGAACTCCACAGCACTTTGGCATTCTTTGCTGCTGAAGGAAATTTGTCTGCACTGAATTCACAGCTACAACTGACCCACGAATTTGCCAAATAACTTCTCTCTCTCCAGCTCAGATGCATCCCTCCTATTTAGACACAAAAGTGATGCATCTAATTTACAGGTACTCCACTGCCCAAGGACTGAGAAACATGCTTAGAGACAGTTCAGCCCACCTGAGACACAGACCATCCTCTGGCAATGCCCACCTCTTTCCACAGGCTTCACAGTCCGCCTCCTATCTCTGACAGAAGTGCCAGACGTTGAGACTGTCCCTCCAGATGAGGATGTCTCAAGGTGGCCCTTCATGCCAACTTTAGCAGGGACCGCCAACCCAAGCTTCCTGGTGGGAGTCAGGAGCAAAACACCTTTGGAAGAAGAAGGTGGGAGACAGATTGCACAGCCAGCAATAGGCAGAGCCTCAAAGCTTGTTTGATGTATGTAAACATACCAAAGATGAGATGTATCTTTGAAGCACTTGGAATTGCAAAGCTGGAGTCTCACAAAAATAATCTTTTTTGTGGTACATCTTGTTCTTCCTATTTCTGAATGGAATGGGAACACTGCAAGAACAGCCTCTTGTCACTGCAGTGTAGCATATTGTATTCCCAGGCCGTGCAGCAACAGAAAGAAGAAGTGAATGGAGAAAAAAAAGTGTAAGCTTTGGTATTATCACCCTTGAAAAGACTCTGTGCTTAAAGAAAAAATGGTCAAAAGGTCCTAATGTGCCACCTGAAAGATTTTCACACCCATTTTATCATTAGAGCATTTCTCTGGAGGACAATTTCACAAGGAGGACCTTAAAAGCTAAATGAGATCTGAAAAATTCATCCACGTTGGGGTGAATACTCTCCCTCTCACCCTCTTCTCCAGAACAGCATGGATGCAATTTATCTTTGCAAACTAAAGAGAGAGGGCTGGAGAGATCCAGCCCATCTATGATAAAGGAGCAGCACCAACCACATCAGGAAGAGCAAAACAGAATCCAACCACTGATGGGGAGTACTTGTGCATGTGAAGTTAAAAGCTGTGTCTACTGCCTTCTTCCTCATTCCTCCCAAAAAAACCCTTTCTGACACTGTTACTTCTTGCTCATTAAAGAAGAGTACAGATATTAAAAAAAGACAGAGTTGATAGCACCTTTGGGAGATTCACGTAAGGCCGAAGGGACCACTGTGAACATACACCAAACAGCCTGCACAAATACCAAGAACTTCATGTTTCCACATCACCTCAGTGCATCTGTTCAAGCTATGGCACCTCTTTTAAACACCTAGGCCTGGACTGAAAGATTTCCTGTGACAGTGAACTGCTCAGTAAGTTGTTTGAATGGTTAATTAGCCTCAGTGTAGAAAAATACATCCTTTACTTCCTATTTCAACCACTAGACCTCGTTTGGCCATCTCCTGCTCAGTCAAAAACACCTACTGCAATTGGGTATTTGTCATTTGTTGGATGCTTGTATTCCACAGTAAAAGGCAATGTAGAATGAGATTTAAAAAGGCTGGAGATGGGACAAGACAGACAAGTGCGTATCTCCCAAGCTGGAATACTGACATTCGCCAGCCCTCCCTGCCCTCATTCTGAGCCACTGGTCAGGCACAAAGTGCTAGAACAGCAATATTAGCTATCAGCTTCAATACAAACAATGCTACAGCTCAACACAAGTTCCTTTATGGGGTATAACAGCACTACATGAAATCTATTAAGTAACTTTGGGAGCCTTTGTGCTGCTGATTTCAAGCTCCCTGTCTGGAGGGAGTGGGGAGCCCCACTTGTGAGGCTGGGAGATGTGTATGCTCTGAAGCATAGCTTATATGTTTGCTTATGCTCCTGGTTGCATGGCCAAATGAAGCATCCGTTTTCCATGTAGGCATTACCTTCCCTCCAGTAGTGACAGAGTGAGGCAGGGAAAGCCAGCTCATCACATCAGTTCAGAAGAAGTTTCTACTGTACTCTGCCCATTGCTTACAAGTTGCTTCAGCTCTGTGTGCCTCAGTTTCTCCTCATTGTTAAACCAAGCTGAAGATTTGGTGAAGAACTACCTTAAGACAGAGGTATTACCACAAGTCAAGTGTGGAAAAGAAAGTGCATTTGAACCCAATGTTCATGACCAAAACTATAAAGAAGAATGATCAAAGTTCCCTTGAATGCCACCATCCTGGTTCCCTCTTCATCAACCCCTTTCCCAGCCACACTATGTTCTTCACTTCCCAGGGCCAACTGTTGTTACCTGGACATTTAAGAGCATTTGGGTGGAAATATAAGGCAACAAGCAGACTTGATGGGGACCAGACACTTGCAGTCCAACAAGCTGCTCAAGTTGACCAAGCCCTGGCTTAAGAGGGTGAACATACTGAAATACACTTACAGGAAAGATGCAAGGATGAATCAGACAAAGACTTTAAATTAGAAGAACCATCTGCAGAAAACCCTTAAGCAGAGGTGCCCAGGCAGGTAACGCAATTTGTGACAGCAGCTTTTTCAGCCCATTGTTCAGGTTCTGTTTGAACCATCCTCTCCCTCCCTTAGATGATCATTATCTTACGCCCTCCTCTCTCACTTCCAACCAAACTCCTTTCATTCTTCTCCATCTCCTCAGATACAACTCCTATAGGCACTGTTCACCTGCCCGTGCATCACCCCCATCCCTGCTCTCTGTTTATCATGTCTATTCAGTTCCCAGCCCTACAGAGACGCTAATTACGTGACACCTGCAAAGACTTTGTTAGCCAAACTTTCAAAAGCCTACAAGTGGGATTAGATAGCATGTAGTAGATAGCAAGTTGCAGGGGAATCAGAAAGTTTTTCACATGGGGCCATTCATGGTAATTACTATCACACATTCATTACAGACGCAACCTTTTCTGATCCAATTCTCAACAGGCTACATCTGCCTGCCTGAAAAAATGTGCATCATTGTGCTACAACTCTTGTATATATGAAGAGGAGCTGTTATGTATAAAAGCTTCCCTTTTCCTCACAAATCTTTATACAGACTCAATGGGCTTTGCCAGCCTTCCGCATTGCCTTCCTTTCCACTGCCAACAGCCAAGGAACTTAGAGCACTTGCTGTGATACAAGACTTGTGGCTGTGGGCTATCCTATCCCATGCTTACCAAAAACTTGCCCTTACAGTCTATGGGATGCTCTTTCCTGTTCCTAAGGAACAGCAGTGTCAGTGGTGCTGCTGGGGTGAAAGCTTTTTAGGGTGAGCAGGGGAGGGTTATGTGGCATCGGATCTTTTCTATTACTCTCCAAACATCTCACAGCTTCAGCCAAACCTGTCTGCTTAATTACCTGCTTATCCAAATGTGCTCACTGCTAACAGGTTAGCCATCTCCTCTGAAAGTGGTACTAAAGGATGCTGAAAGAAAGATGAAACTAACATAACTCATTTTGTCACTGGTTAACCCAGTGCAGTTACCTCAGAGCTCATGTTCCATAATAGGCAACAAGCTCTTAACAAAGTGATGCTGTGCAGAAGGCTCCTGCAGACACGGCTGGGAGCATGGCTGAGAGCTCAGAAGCACTCCTGGTTAAAAATAGGGCAGCACATTGAAGAGGTAAAATTTGTAACTTCTAAAAATAGCTTGCCCTAAAAGGATGCTTCTTACCTTACTCGCATGTCACACATGCATCAGGCCTCTTGGCTAGCACCAGCAGCTCTATCATGATTTTCGTCTAAGTTATTATTTCACAAACATCTAATCTTAACTCACAAATAAAGAAAAAATTAGTATTTACCATGACTCATTCCAAGAGCTGCACTCACAAATGCTCCCTTCCCCCTACCAGGAGACACATTCCAGGACCATGTGAGCAAGAAAACACAGTGGCAGTCTCCAAATATCACGGGCTCTGCTTATTTAACAATTTTGGCAAGCCTCTGTTTCCTGATTCAGTGTTTCAGATTCGCAACAACAGAAGTGAGAGATTACGGAGCAGGTTCACGTAGAGGCTGAGATAAATGTAGGTCGACCAAACTGAGTTTCCTCTGAAGTGTAGGAGAGCAGTGTTGTCACACCTTAACGGTCTCCAGCTGCTACACGACCAAAATACACAGCTACCATTTACAATACATGCATATAGTGCTTAAAAGCACGTACAAAGCTGGCTCATCTGACAGGAAGTTTACAGGGCAGAGTCACTAATGCAGACTGAGTACTTGCAGAAAGCAGAGGGAGTGATCACTTGGTGAGTCTGTTTACATGGGTTGGTCCTGCTGCATTAGTACCTCAACTAAATCATAGTGGGATGAGAAGGAATAAATTATATGATCCTCCAAATTCCTTATGCCTTCTATTGCTCTGCCTATAAAACTCATCGTTAATGCCTAGCATCAAAGTTGTTACTCAACAGAGACCAGTAAAGTCCTAACTGCAACTGCTGGGCAGGGAGAAGGGAGATGCAACGTGCTCCAGTGGACACAGCATGGGACTAGCAATGGAGCTGCTGTTCACAGCCCTGCCACTGGCCCACAGTGCATCCCTGTGCAAGGAAATCTGCCTTGTAGTGCTCCGATTTCCAGATCTCCAAAGTCACACTTCTCTATTAAGATCTTTAAGATCCGTGCATGTTCAAGAGCTAGACTGGTTTCTGCTAAAATGGTGGCAACAAAACCTCAGGACCAAAAAAGACCCAAGGACAACTTATGCCAAATGCAGAAGTTAAAGGAATTTCTCCAGTTTTACATGTGTCCATAATAATCAACAACCCATAACGCTGGCAGGTTGCCACAGAACTCTGACAGCAGCTGCTAAAAATTAAGAGTTTGGTTTCTCCCTTGAAAGAGTTTGGGCATAATGAGGGAAAAGCACTGAATGTATCCATCTATTTTTAAGCCACTGCAGTAAGCAGCACGATCTGACAGGAGCGCTGGGCATTACAGATTTGCAAAAGGAAAAGATGCCTTAGTTTTGGGCTGCCCAAATGATATTGCCTTTCTTCTGGTGGGCTCCGCAGCCCCGACTGGAAGACTGATGCAATTCCATAAAACACAGGTCAATGTAACCAGAATCAGGTGTCTTTCAGACACGGGCCTACAGACTCTTTTCATAGGCATTTCGACTTAGCCTTCGGCAGAGTAGGAAGGAAAAAGAAATATAAGCATTTCTTTCACTTCTACATCCAGGCTGGCTATATTTATAATGCCGCACAAATTGCTGACAGGTTGGTGTAAATGTCATAGCAGCAACACCTGAAAGAGCCTCAGTTTTCTCAACAGACTCCTTCAAGCGATACAAGGTGATAAACTGTGCACAGATTGATACAGTCGCTGTGTAACCAGGACTTGAGGCTTGTACTCTGGGTAGACAAGAGATATATTTGCAATATTTCTACCTCCTACATGGGTTCTAGGAGGCAGCTTAGAAAAAGTTCATTTGGTACAACTTGCCTCAGGGCTTTTCTTTCCAACTTTAACATTTTACAGGGTAGAACTGCCTAAGAGCAATGTGAAACACATCCAGTCCCAACCAACTGCAGGTAAATGGACTGTCCTCACATCACATAATTGCACTTCCCAGCATTTAATGCCTGGACAGAACCTCGTATCAGCTAATCTTAGTTTGCTTTGTGAGGTCAATAGCTTCATCTACGCTTTCATCCAATTACCCCACATACCAAGACCACAACCACTTGTGCTTAAACAGGATCTCTCAGATAGGCACTCAGTCTTGACTTGAAGACTTCAAGAGATGGAGAAGTTTGTCCACAGGTTAATTGTACAGCACTGGAAGGAAAAGCACTGGCAAAGCTGACATATGATGGGCAGCTTTCCTGTTATATAGTGTCCTGGCTGACTGGTTACCAGACCAGTTTCTAACATTTGATGTTACAACTTCGTCTAAGAGTTGAAAAGTTGGTTATTCAGCAATAACAAATGACGAAGGCTTGAGAAAGACATTGGGTAACAAGCCTGCTCATGGCATTATGCTGGAAAAAGGCAGAGCGATCAACTTGACACAACTGTGGGTGGAGAAATTTAGCAGTTCCTCTATCCTATATAACTGAAATCATCAGAGGGAATTTGAGGTAGCTGGAGGAAGGAACTGCTTGTTCCTGGGGTACTGGTATAACTGAAGCCCTCTGTCTGTATTCAGATATGAAAAAGCAGGGCAGGCAAGCACGTTGTATGTGTAGGCAGAAACACCTATGGCATCTCATCAGATCCACCACCAAACCAGAAGTGACCATGAGGCATCGATTTCTGGTGGAGTGCAAAAAGCAGCAAGAAGGTTTCTGTATTTTGTTACTTTCTTGACTTACAGCAACAGGCCAGTGTCTGAGCAAGTAGCTCCGGCGCTATGTAAATCTGTGTCCTCCCTATGTGCGCAAAGGCACTGAAAGAGGTGACCTGATTAAAGGATAGTGACATGCCTTTAGTACATCAAAAGCTGTGCTGCCTGCCTCTCTGAATAACAGAGCCATAATCACAAAGAAAACTCTTCTGAAGTTTATTTCTTCTTTGGTTTGCATCTTGCACATTTCCCTGCCAGCAGCAAAGCAGAATCCTGGAGGTGAGAAACCTCCCTCCCACCATCGCAAGGGTTCCTTGCTTGCTGCCTACACATCTTCTATCTACCTGTGGGAAGGGGGGAGCTCCCTCTCAGAGCTCACCCATTTCCCACCTGCAAGGGCAGAGACCTCCAATTCCAACACTTGGAAATGAATTGTGCTTCAACAGAACAAAAAAACTTTGGAGGTTTACTGTCAAGTCACACTCACCCCACTGCACCGAATGCACACTCTTGAGCTTTCCTTATCCCACTTTCTGAGAATATGACTTGTCTAAATGCAAACTTCACAGCTGGCTGCAATTGCAGAGCTTTAACAGCTACTCTGAGCTCAACTATTTGACCACGATGGAGCATCGCATTCTTGGGATGCAGTTTCTTCATTTAATTGGAAAGAACTGTAGCACATTTAATAGTCAAGACATTTGCTGAACAAGGACAGGGAGGTACAGATCTAGGAGAAAGTTTTGCATTTATCTAACATTCTTTACACAGTGTAATAGAAGCACATTACAAAGGCCAATGTCTCTCTAAGCTGCTCTGTTTTCATTCTTTCCAAGGGATCATGTTGCAGTCCTGAGCATTTACGGGGGTCCCACTCTACACTCACACCCTTGTAGGGCTCTGTGACTGTGGTCTCCTAGGACGTGGTTTAAAGAACATTAATTGCTTTGTGAAGGGATTTAAAATACAACAGCATCTCATGCTGCCAAATTCCAGGGGAAAAAATGCAGGTGACCGGCATAATTTTTCAGTGTCTCTACTACTGCAAGCCTCCTTTTGAACCCAGAACTCATTTTTAGAGGAAATCTATTAGTAAACAAGTAGAAGACTATGATAAAAAGATATTTAAGTCGTACATTCAGATCTCTGACTGCACTGCCAATTCTGCCCTGGAGAAGTTATTACTCTGAGCTTCACACTGCTTAAAAGGCAACACTTAGGACAGACAGAGCTGTACCCACAACTCCAAGTTCAGTGGATGACCATAGAACTCAACAAAACTGACAACTCCAAAACCATGCAAAGTTTCTGCATTGAAGAGGCAGATTTATCATATTCATGGCATCTTTGCAATGGCTCCAGAGCAACTTCTTATATATCTAACCCTGAATACAAAAAGAAAGTCAGAAAAAGAAAAGGGATTGCAAAGTAAAACTACTGTGTTTAATTTTCTCATGACTAATGCAATAGCAGCAGCATGAAATCTTGCCTCCTGCTCTAATCGTGGTTTCTCAGTCATCAGGATTCTAGTGGTGTCTTTCCATCTCTCTCCAACTCTCATAGGTAGATACATGACAATTCAGTAAACTAAACTGAAATGAAGGCTCAACAGAGCACAAAATTTGAGGCTAGTTGCAGCCTTTGAACCAGACCATTATGATATCTTGGATCAGTGAGGAGGAAAACAAGCTGGGAGAGAGAAATGTCAAAGTGGAAAACTGTTAGGAAAAAAATATACTTCAGAAACGATATATTTTGATTCTTCCCTGAAGATAACTCTGTTTGTGATACCATGCAAGGATCATTTTACACACCAGAGATCCATAAAGTCCTTGCAGATAGAATAACAGCAACTGGTATCTCACTTTGGAGCACATACAGTGAGCTTCATCACTCTTGACCCTCTGTTTCAAGAGCTGACTCGGACTATGAAACTTTAATGGTAACACAAATAACTTTCAATATAGCTGAGCTGATGGGTTTGTAGTGCAGACACATTTATTTTGATCATTTTATCTCCCCAAAGACAAACCCAAGAATTTAGGAAAAGATGCAAACTTCACATCAAATCACATCTTCTAAATGGGTGAGCTGAAAGTTCCAGCGCTTCCTTGGGTACAAACACAGAAGTTCAATTAATTTACTGAGCATTCCAATAGCCTGACAGTCAACCTTGCAACAGCGTATTTCTTTACTTGTTAGGTTTGATTTTGGGGGTTTTGTTTGTTTGGGGTTTGGTTTGGGTGTTCAGGTTTTTTGTTCGTTTTCTGTTTGCGTGGTTTTAGTGGCTTGTTTGGACTTTTTTTGTAAACTGCTAACACTGAACCTATAATGTCATCCCTAGAAATAGCCTTATGAAAAGGTAACAAAGATATTTGCTAAATCCAATTAAGTCAAATATGCACTCAGTCATATATTAAAATGAATTATGAAACATCTGAAGAGGTGCATGAGCAATGCTGTAATTAGCTCAGTTGCACCCTGAAATAACTTGGCTGAAGTTTTTCCAATTACACAGCACTGGGACTCAACAATTGACTTCGACCATTGTGTGAAGTATCTGGTGTAACCTCACTGTAAATGAACAACTAATTTGTAAATGAAGCAAGAATGCATCCCTCAAAAAACGTTTCTCAGTATATATAATACTGGGGGAAGATACAAGCTGAAGGCTATATGTGCCCCAGAAGGACCAGATCCCAAGGACCAGATCATCCGTAACCACAAATGAGTATTGTCATCTTATGGCTATTAATAGATGTAGAAATGCGTAGGAAGGTCTCCTAATGCAGCCCGATGTACCATTCCCACGCTAGCTTCAACTGGGGTCTGAAAGCTCCATATCAATGCCAAAAAACCTTAAGAAATGCAAAGTTTAAGCTCACCCTGGGATGAACATGCAAGGACCATGTGGAGGAACATCAGGAACTGCACATGGGGAGCTCTCCCCATCACCCCAGCTCTCTAAATGGAGAAGGATGCTCTTCAGGACAATCAGGAATTCATGAGCATTAAACTAATTTCAAGTACTTGAAAATGATAGTTTTAAATTAACATCCATTTCCTTCTGCACATTAACTATTGGACTGAGTAATTCCCTTCCTCAGCTCCCATGGGAAAGCTAGCACAAGTACTCTTTGTCAATCACAATCCATCAGTCTGCAGCCCAAGGCTTCTCAAAGGGCACCTTAGCACACGAGCCACTTAAAGCTGGATGGGCCATCAGCACACATACTGTCGGAAATCATCTTGCATTCAACCCTGAGAGGACAAGGTTCTAATAAATATTTCCAAACTCATTTCTCCAGTTCCTCTCAATGTACTTTTGTTAAAAAGACAAAAAGACCAGAGAAAAAGTGGAGTTAAAAATAGCTAGGTGCAGAAAATGCTCATCTTGATCTACCTAGGTCAAGGATCCTGAAATACAGTGCAATAGGCAGCTATACAGTAAGACTTGATAGTTTTCAAGTGGGTCTTTCTCTCTCCAGGAGAACTGCCTTTATATAAGGTGCACTGCCTTAGAAATACAGTGCCCTCAATTAGTAGAAGTACTCTCTGAGTGAATCTGTTGAATGGAACCTAAGAACTGAAAGTCTGTTCTCTTCTCATGCTTATTCTCCAATCAGATAGTTATTCAGAAGAAGACAATAGCAAAGACAACTGTCAAGAGTTTTCATCAGCTGAAATGTCTGATATGCCTTGAAGAAGACCCCTGCCACACCTGGGTTCACACAGCCTGTCACCCCCCCTTGCCCAGGTCATTGTGTCAACCTAAATAGTCCTTCCCAAGAAAAGCAATGCTAGGTTTATACCTGGCAATGTATTTTAGGGTACTTAACTCGGAAGAGGAAAACCAAGCACCAAATAGTCAACCAGAGATGAGTCTGCTGCTTCCTACAGACAGTTCACAGGGAAGCATTTGGTTTATTCTAAAATTTACTGTATTACTGTATTTCCAAAGACCTTGAGCAAATGGAAGAAAATACTTCCCCCCCTCCCCAATTAATTTTTAATTTGTGGAACTCATTGCCACTGTGATGAGAGCCAAAAGTTTAGATGGGAACAGAAAGCAACTGCACAAAATAAGAAATGCCCATACTGTCAAGGAGGATAATATGTGTGTGCAAACAGGAGAGAGCAGGGTATCAATTAACCTGCCATGAGACAGGACTATGGTAATACAATGAGGAGTTAGCATCACACCAAATCACAGGCATTCAAAATCCCAGTCTTGGTCAGTATGTGAATTTGAACACACAGATACTCAACTTACATGATCCAAGTGTTTTCCCTGTTTTATATTAGCTCAACATTTGGTCCCTGAATTTTCCATCATGGAGAGACCCTTGTACAGCTACAGAAGTATGACAGCATAGCCAAGAGAAGAGCTCCTCAGCACCTCTTCTTAGTGCTGAAGCTTGTATCAGGTTGCAAATGAGAAGCAGTAGCAAAAGAACATGGATCTCAGTCCAAGGATTCTCAGTCCAGTAATTTAGGCATAATAGCATGAAACTTTGAAGTGACTTCTGACTGCAGCCACTGTGGTTAGAAGCAATCTTTTTGTCATTCCCCTTTAATCAAATGTTTTACTTTGCAGAGACAAATTACATTCCTAGCTCTTTTTTTACTCGCAGACTGCTGTGACCCAACAATCAGCTCCAACACCCTTCCATCAGGTTTAAAATGCTGATGGCCAAATAACATGAGAGGTGATTCATCTTTCAGATACATCAAGCTGCTTGTAATTGCCTGACTGTTTTCCACACACCAAGGAATGGCTGGCTTAGGGGTCTGATATTCAGAAGAAATAGGATTCCTCCAGGAGACATTTATGATACATTCACAGATGTCCCACACTGGTATATATACGTAGGCTCTTCTTGATTTCATTGCACAGGGGAAGGTATAGAAGTCATTCCTCAATAGGCAGCGTCTCTATAAAATAGTGAACAGGTTTTGGGAACAGTCAGATCCAACCAACTCTCCTGCTACCACTGGTTCAAGATGGTGGATCAGCCTTTTTTTGCTCTCAGCTGTGGTCAAACTGTTGTCTGACACCGTGATTGACAGCACAGTGGACTGAAAATACACAGCCTCAAACTGGCCAAAACTTCCCTCAAATCTTGTTTTATGAAGAAGCAGCTTTTCTATAAAAAGGTGAAAAATAATTCCAGGTTTTTTTTTTTTTTTCCTCCAGTAAAAACTGGGTTAAGAGATAAAAGAATTCTCAGGGAATTTGAGAGGGAAAGGGCGATTGTCAAAAATCTCAGTCCAACCCCTTCCTACGGCCATGGTGGGAGCACAACACAATTCACTGGGAGGTCCCAGTCCAGCAGGACTCATCACTACTATTACACTCCCCAAACCCAAAGTCCCTCTTTCTGTCCCAATTGCTCCTACCACAACAGGAAGACAAAGCTGATACACAAAGATATGGATAGATATCTGTTCCAGCTGTTCAATGGGCAAAGAAATCAGGGCAGTTATTCAGCTGACACAAATTTAACTTTTCTTTGGAGATATGGATGATAAAACACAGCCTCGATCTCCATCTCAAGACTCAAACAAGTGTAAGGGTTGAGGTATGACTTCCAAAGGATGCGCGTCAGAGACACAATGGATCAGCATGTCAATGTCCTCTTAAACTTCTGCAAGTGGAAAGACATAACACAGTCCAGCACCAATCCCTTTCTTTATTAGAAGTCAGTGCAGACCATATGTGCTCCAACTTTCTGGACTCAAAGACAGCCACCTGGCACCAACACACTGCACCCAATTAGTGTGATGGATTGATTTCTCCAAGAGGCTAAATTAATGCAAAGCATTAGTGTTATCCAGCTTGTATCAGCATCTCACAGTTCGCAGAGCAGGCGACACCAGCCTGGCAACACTATAAAGATACAGAGAAAATGTGAATGCCTAATGCTGGCTGGCTGGTCAAGCCAAGATCTGAGGAAACCTTAGGTGAGTGCATGAGACCTCTGCTCAGGCAGGAAACTTCACTTAGCCCCTGCTGTCTGCAACTTTGCAACCTGCTAATAAGTCTTTTCATTAACCAGTTGCTCTTTGCCCAGTAAATTCCATGCTTTACATCACACTTCAACAGCTTGCCAAAAAGAACTTCTTTTCCTTCTCCCATTTATGCAGCGGCAATACCTTTCCCTTCCTTTCAGCATTATAATAGCTAACCTCGGGGTCCCATGTTTTGTTCACATAAAGACTGCTTTCCACAGGCAAGAGAACTGGCTAAATTCATCTGCCAGCAGCAGTAACAGAGATCACACTTAAAGAGTCCCTTTGCAAGTCACAAAGTCTTTTCAAACTAGAAGTACATCAACAGCACTTCAGGAGCTCTCACTAGAAGGAGAAATAACCCTGGAGACCCAACTGCTGCAACAGACTCAACACCTCTGGCTTCAGAAGTGAGGCAGAACCTCCCTTTTCTGGAAACCCAAGAGCAGATTTCTTTATCCCTTTGTAAAGCCAAAAGTGGGAGCAAACCACATGAAAAGTAGGTAATGCAGTAAAATGAGGCTCTCATCCCTGCTTAAGTTTGTGGCCATTGCTGCAGTATACTTCACTGTATGAGAATAGTAGACTCTTCCCATGGCACTTTGCCTGCTGCAGCCCCAGCTGGAATAGAAACCTGCGCCAAGAGCCATAGAAACAAAGAATAATGGAAAGAATAATGAAAATGCATCATTATTGTTAGAAGCTGAAAAAAAATCAATTTGAATATGGTATACATGCTTATTTTCATTTTAAACTCTGACAACCGTACCTGTGCACCCCAGGCTCCCCAGGGTACCTGCTCTGGTGTGATTTTGTAGCTAGCAAGCATCAGAACAAATAGATAGTGTAGGAAGCAACTGCAGAGGCAATCACTCAGCACCTTATTCCAAGATCAATTCAAGGAAAGCAACAGGAGTATCAAAAGCCTAATTTACCAATAAATTGGCAAATTTTCCCCCCATGTTATCTTTATAGGACAAGAAAAGGGAAGAAAAATAGAAACAAGTAAAACAATATTTCACAACCGGAATAATTTGCTCAGACAAATATCTTTGTCAAGCAAAGCCAAGCAAGACCAGCCAAGCAGCTATCACCAAGCCAAGCATACCAACTGCTTACATGCACTGAATTGCCTGAGAAGATATGGCAGGGGAAGGGAAGAAGCATCGCTAACAGCTGGAAAAGGAAAAATACTGATGGTTTTATAACCCAGAAAAACACGAGAAAAGAAGCATTTACAAATTTATGCTTGGGTAAAGGTCAGCAGGAATTATAACCCCCATGTTTCCTCCTCTCTCCTGAGTTCCTTGGTAAAAAGGCATTTACAAATGTTGTAAGATGACTCCTTGTAGTTCTTTTTCATGGGTTTGCTCAAGGGCATGTTGGAGCAGCACCTCACAGACATCTGTTGCTTTGGTTTCCTTTTCAAGCTTGTGAAGAGACATTAACTGGATTACTTTGCAAACAGAGACGGGAGGGTACAACCTGCAAGTATAACCTACACAGCATCCCTTTTATAGGTAAAAATAATAAAACCAGCCTGTGTGCAAGCTCCAGTCCCTGCCTTTTTATAATGTCATGTTATGTTAACACCTGGCCACTTCTGCTAATGCGGTGTTCTTTGGTAAAATGGAAAACGTTGGTTTGTTTGCAGGGATTATAAATTAGAAGGCTCTCATCTCCTGGAAACAGTGCACACCAAGAACAGTCATCATGGAAAAATCACTCAATGACTGTTTGCAGAGCACTGAGAAAAACAAAAGTTCATCCTTCTCCACAGCATCACGTGCAGGAACACCTATCAGATGCCAACTACTCAGCCCTTAGCTTGACACCACCAATACCACAGCTCTGGCTTCTCTAACAAGACACCTGCATTTAGGGAAATCCTTCACATTTAGGGGTCTCACTGGCACTGCCCAGTGCAGATGCTGCCTTCCAGAAACAGTCTGGAGGCACTGTGGCAACTTCCACTCTCAGATGTGAAGACCCAATTAAAACTGGCTTTTGGAGGCAGCACTTAAATGACACTCTCAAAGCAGTTTGGTGTCTGTCCATGAGATTGGGACTGTGCTGCTCAGTAGCCTGTGCCAGGAGCAGAATGAAGCAACCATGATGAGTGGTGAGGTGAGGTGAGCCAGAGAGACAGAAAGGCTGCAGACAAGCCTGCAGAGAGCGTGAGCAGGGACTGATGGAGTGCCAGATGGTTACAAAGCAAAGTTTTGCTTCCTTTGTGATTAAGGATTTGACCTTTGAGCAGCTCCAGCATCAGTGGAGAACCTGCTTTTGTTCAGGGTCTTGTGGATTCATATTTGCTCTCTGTTTCTCCTTCACTGGTGCAATGTAGTGATACACAAGTCCCAGCTGCTGCAGTGGCCACAAGTGAGAGAAGTGAAGGAAGGCTCCCAGCCATTTATAGATTAAGCATTCATCTTGCAGTTCAGACCCAAGCAAACCATTTGGAAACCTGCCCCAGTGATTCTAGTGCCCTATAGCCTCTGTCAAACGCCTCAGTGAGAAGCTGGGTGACTATTTCCTATGGGTGGGAAAGGTTTCGCCTGCATATGTCTGCACAAACATGCATGGGATGGGGATGATCCAAGCTGCCTAAAATAACTGCCTAAGCACTGGCAGTTAAAGGCAGATGTCTCTGATAAACTTGATACTGAATTTTTTGGAGGTCATGGGAAAACCCCTGTTTGAGGCTTTAGCAACTGTGACCCTGGGCCATGTGTATTATGAAAGAATACTACTGATTCAAAAAGTAAGTTTAGCATTTAAAGGGACTTCCAGGGGGTCAGTGGGGAATACACCACTGTTTCTCATTCCCACAGTAAACATCATTCCCACCTTGCAATTCTCTAGCATAAGTATTCCCAAGGCTTCATCCCCCCTTTCCCAGGAAAGGCAAAGAGCAGAATATTAAAACAGGTTCCTGTACATAAAAACCCAGGCAAAACTTCCAGCTTCTACCTCCACATTCATGCATTAACACCCCCACTTGCAATCTATAAAATTACAGCTATACGATTACGGTACCAGTAATGATATAAATCTGATGGTAACGGGCACAGATGATGAGAAAGATGAACGTTGGGGATTAATCATCTGTCAGGTGTTGTATTAGCTGATGGTGGCCAACAGCAGCAAAGAAGCCCATGGCCACCCTTGGATGGTTTTTCCCATTCCTATCTCAAGCTCTAAATCTACTATAGTAGTTTCCACTTCCTGAACAGATCTCCAGTATTGACATGGTGGCATTTCCAGTTCACACCATCCACTGATGAGGCTGTTGCCTGACCTCAGCTAAACCAGAGCAACGTGCCACCAGACCCCATTGTCTTGCTGTACAGGAGGGATGTGTCCTGACCCTCATGCAGAGCTTTAAAGTCCAGTGCTGTGCTGTGACCTACATCAACCCCATAGACAGGCTGCTTAGAGCTAAATGAAAGGCCTAAAAACTTGATGATTTGGAGGATTACAAGGGAGAAGAAGCTGAGTCAGGTCCTAATCCTAAGTATTTGCCTGATTCTGTGTGCTGAAATGAGATCTCTGTGACACCATGTACTGCAAGTTTTGTGGTATTTGTTGATAACTTAGCACTGTTGGCCACCTCAGTCCTTTCTTTCTCATAAATTTCACTGCTACAGCCTAGAAGACTATGCATTGTGAGCAGAACACCCTCATTTGGCCCTTTGGATTTAGTATTACCTTGAAATAGAGATCTGTACACACAAATCCTCTCTTCCCCTATTGCTTTGACAATAGATCTCCATTATGCCAAAAGTCAAAGTAACAAAAAAAATCCAACTGCTGAGTAAGGTCAAAGCAAATAAAAAGAAGTTGGTTTTCCCCACCATCTTCTTGACTAGGTACATGTCAAAACATCTTAATGAGGGAAAGCAAAATCTAAAGCTGCATCCCAGAGGTGCAAGTAAAATATCAATTGCTCAAAACACGCAGAACTGGATGTATTTATTGGCCACCAGAGCTGTTCCAGTAATACAATGGGTCTATAAACAAGATGAATCTCATCTGTAAAAATTACTTGTACCATGTTGGAACTCTTCATTAGATTAGCAGAGCAGCAATGCAGCTTGGTCAGCATAGGTAAGATGTGGTGACCGTGAATCAGCCTGTATCTGCTGCTGTTCCCATGTTGTCACAGTCTGTCCCTAGCCAAGACAAAGCCCAGTGATGTGGCTCTGATGGCATTTCACAGCTACGCCACATGGTATAAGTAATCCTGACTGACACCATGCAGTGGTCAAACAGTTCTCGGTCTAATAAAGTGTCTTTAAATATCTCAATTAGACTCTCTGTCCCTCTGTTTAGTCACACAATATCACAGGACAGGAAAATGCAAGTTGGCAGCATAAAAAAGGAGGAAGCACAAGGGAAGAAGGGAGAGTACTCTCAGCCATAAGCCACCCAACTAAGGACAGAAGTCTGAAATTTGGCTTAAACATTCCATTTCCATGAGAAAAGGAATATTCATGCTCTGAAGGTTCAATTACTGACAGGACAGCATCAATGTTGGAAAAGCACTTAGATTCCCCAAAAAGTCAGGAAACCTTAACTATGGTTTAAAGACTAATCCACCACCATCCCATTGTAAGACCGTGATGGAAGTTGTACAGGGCTTTAAGGCTTTCAAGGGAAATTTTAGACAGAGCACCAGCATTTCATGGATCAGACAATCCAATTTAAGGGTTTGCCTATGCTGGGAAGTTTGCTGCTTTTACTTGCCTGCGGTGGTTAAAATGGTGTCCTGCTCACCCAACCACATGCCTCAATATGGGTGCAGCTACGCATGTAACAGTAATTGCATTTGTATAGCTTATTTGCTTCTGTAAACAAAATAAACTGTACCAAATACAACAGTGTTTCCCTTAGCTCTGCACATGAATACAGAAAATAAAATCACATCTCTGACAACATGGTTATTTATCAGGCTGCTTTCCAGTGTCGGCAAATATCTGAACACTTATGGAGACAGGAGGTGAGCAAAGAACTCAGGAGGAGATGACATAGATCACTTCCCAGTTTGCATGGATTTGCTAGTGCCTTAGCAGTGATGTTTCATAGTATATTTTCCCCCAGGAAAGGAGGAAATGTCTGACATTCCACTATGCATTCACCCTGTGCTGCATCACCTCCAAATTAGCTCTACATGAGAATAAACGCTCTCCTAAAGCAAATAAAACTTTTCCTCATAGCACAATAAGTTTTTCTTCTGACTCAAGACTCCACCATTTTGAATGTAAACTTTTCCCCTTACACCAATTTCTTAACATTAATAGCGTGATACAGAGGCACAAAACAGGATTCGTGATAACTGCTCCTCTTCATGCAGCTTTGAACCTTGGTCAGAGCGCGGTATTAACAGAGCCAAAGGTAACAATTAAATTGAGCCATTTCCACATCAGAACACTTAGTTTCTTATGTTGCAAACTGGAAGGGTCATTTTCAAGTCCCTTCTTTTCCAACTACTGTTTGGAAACAGTCTTGAACTGCTCCTGTATAGTTCCCCCATGATGCCTTCAAACTGAGCAATACCGTCTTTTCCAATCTGACACAATGCTCTGCTCAGAAATTTCAAATGAAAGGAAAACTTGAAAAGGAAATTAATATTCCAAAGGCAATCCTTGACTTAGCATCTGGAACTTGCGTTTTTACTTGCCTGTTAGTCTCACCAAACAGACCCACAATGTTTCTTTGCCTGATGTGATTTCATGGATTCATGCAAACCGCTCTCCCCCCCTTGCCTTTTCCCAGGGAAACCCAGCCAGCAGATGACACATAACCTCCAAAGTACCATCCTGCTTTGCTTTTCTCTTTGTTGCTCAAGCTGCCCTGTACATTTCTGGAGGCATCCAGAGCACCCTCCTTATAACAGAATTAGCCTCTTGGATCCGGAGCACTATCATTAGTCTGCAGCTTAACATTGGTTAGGAAACACGCACTTTATATACAATGTGGTGTAGGCACTCAGATCATGGCTCAGTCTCAGGATTAGCTCAAATAGTTCAAAAAGCATCTGAATCTCCTGAGCGCCCAAGTCCCACTTGTCCCACAGAGCTGTACTTGCACGCAGTTTCTGCCCTCCCTGTGTTCACCCCCTGGTCCTTTCTTCCTCCAGCTGCAAGCTGAAATATCTACAAGTCACAAAGGACCAGATGGTTGGTTTTGGAAAGCTCTTCTGAGCACACATCTCCCCAGAACAGCAGGGAACACTGGTCCTCTAGATGGGCCTTTCCAATACTCCCCTTCATCATCAACCCTGGAGCCCTTCTCCAGGGCTGACTCACAATATCCACAAAGCTGTTCTGGGATAGCAGCAGAGCACCCTAGCACAGCACAAAGGGTTAATTCAAAGTTTGTACAACTAGTGCTTTATTCAGATTAGCTTAAACTTCCTCTGTGGTTTCTCCTTCCAACCCATCTGTTCTTGGATAAACGAGATACTTCTTATCTAGGAATCCATTTCCACATGTGGTTTCATTAGGCTGGTGGATGAGGTTTTCTTAACCTCTGCAACCTGCCGGAGTGGTGCAACAGAACTGGCACATGAATAACGGATGCTCAGGGAGGGAAAACAAATAGAAAACCAAGGCTCACTTATCCTTGGGTTTCGGTATTATTGAAGTAGGTTTTCATTAGCTGATAAACACTGTGACAGCGCAATTACTCCAGGAGAAATCATCATGCAGAACAAATCAGTACATCCATAAGGCTGTCTCCATTCTCCAGCCTCCAAGGGGACCACTTCCCCCATGGATCAATACATAGGGGAAGGTAACGCTAATTCTTCCTACTAATACTTTGCCTTTCATCTGAGATTTCCAAAGCACTCAACACTGAGCATTTTGTTCTGTTAATGTTTAGAGGACCCAGGAGAGTGGAGGGCCTCACTGCCTTAGGAAATTGATACACTCAGCAGCATCCCTACCACGGAAGACTGTGGTCTAAACTGGACTGGACAAATAAGGAAACCAAAGCAAAGGAGCTTGTATACAATTATCCACCGAGACAATTATGAAGACAATTCTCTTTCCCTTTGTCTCAGTCTTACTCACTGGGACATTGCAGACAAACTCCCCACATCAGAGGCACGACATCCCCATGCAACAGACAGGAGAGGCCAAGGGAACTTTGATTTGCAGGATGCAGAAATCAAAGAACAGAGAATTATTTCTCTGGCCTGAAAAAAGGCTTTCCCATACTCCCCTGATAAACTAAGGCTCAAATACCTGCACAGAGAAAGATCCACCAGAAATGCCAGGAAGGAAAATGTGTGAAAAAATGTATGTGTTAAAAACAGTCACTTCTCTTTTCAATTTCAGTATTTTCCTGCAAAGCAGAATGCATTGTATATTACTGGGATCTATGAATAATTCATGTACTGAAGGAAAGAAGGGAAGGTCTTACAAATTTAAGTGCCATAATGCCTACATACACCTATTTATGTAAAGAAATATATGCATGCACAATACTCTGCTATTCTGGCACTTGGTTTTCTTCAGAGAGCTCATTTCTTCCCCCTCTCCTCTCTTCCTTTGCAGGATCACAATAATGAAGTTAGGCCTGGCAACATTAGAGAAGCACTTATTTAATCCACCCTTTCAAATTCAACTGATATCTGCCCAGATAATATCAAGAGAGCAGCTGAGGCCCCTTTGTCAGCAGCCTTGAAGGAGTCATAAGCAAGAAGATAATAAGAAATCTTATTACCAGCTTGGAGATGAAAGAAAGAGAGAAAATGGGGATTTGAATAGACATATAAGCCAAAATCAACCTTAGGCAAACACATGTGAACAGGGCTTTCAAATGCAATACATCAGGAGAGCCCTATAATAGGGTTTTAAACATGTACAACATACCTAACCAATTAAAAAGGCTTTTTATCAGATGTCAGGCAGCTCTCTGTCTGTCAGGACACAGAAGTAAATGCTTATCCTCAGCTAAAGAAAATAATTTGACTTTCTATTTCAAGTCCAGAGCATGAGTTTTCCTCTGTTCTCTCCCCTTCTACAGCATCAGTGAGCAAAAATGGCATTCTTGGTTTACAGAGGATGCCTTTATAGATCTCTTTAGAAACACAGAAACCCTACACATATATCTGAAGATGCCGTTTGAATCTCAAAATGCATCCCCAAAGATGATTTCACTGACAAGATGCTTTTGAAATAAGCCATCTTGAAGAGTAATAGCACTACATACTTGCCTGCAAAGTAACAGAATTCACCTTATTTCTTGGAATCCCTTGAGAACCACAGAAATAGCATATTTTTACATATTATTTACATATTATTTCACACAGAATAATGTTTTTTTGACACATTTTGACCAATTGGCATTTTTATACTTGAAGCTGGTTATCACTTCGAAAACTATAAAGGCTTTGTAGCCCTGTGAAGAAAAGTCGACTGGTAAACATCTTTGTCAGTGACATGGACAGTGGGATTAAGTGCACTCTCAGCAAGTTTGCCAATGACATCACGCTGTGTGGTTTGGTTGATACTTTGGAGGGAAGGAATGCCATCCAGAGGGACCTAAACACGCTTGTGAGGTGGGCTGATGCCAACCTCATGAAGTTTAACCATGCCAAGTGCAAGGTCCTACACCTGGGTTGG